>KQ995662.1:240940-268754 GCA_001598015.1 Dorcoceras hygrometricum
GGTCGCTCCCAGTTCAACACAGCATCCACTTTACTGGGATCCACAGAAATGCCATCTGCTGAAATGACATGGCCCAGAAATATAACGCGTTGCAACCAGAACTCGCACTTGGAAAACTTCGCATACAACTGCTGCTCTCTCAACCTCAGAAGAACCATCTCCAAGTGCTCCTTGTGCTCCCTCGGAGTCTTCGAGTAAACTAAGATGTCGTCAATAAAAACAATCACAAACTGATCTATGAACTCTCGAAAAACATGGTTCATCAGATCCATGAAGACTGCAGGCGCGTTTGTCAACCCAACCAGAACTCGCACTTGGAAAACTTCGCATACAATTGCTGCTCTCTCAACCTCAGGAGAACCATCTCCAAGTGCTCCTTGTGCTCCCTCGGAGTCTTCGAGTAAACTAAGATGTCGTCAATAAAAACAATCACAAACTGATCTATGAACTCTCGAAAAACATGGTTCATCAGATCCATGAAGACTGCAGGCGCGTTTGTCAACCCAAACGGCATCACCAAAAACTCAAAATGTCCGTACCTTGTACGAAACGCAGTTTTCGCGACATCTTGGTCCCTTACTATGAGCTGATGGTACCCGGAACGAAGATCAATCTTAGAATACACCGCAGAACCTTGCAACTGATCAAACAGATCATCACTTCTCGGCAACTGGTACTTATTCTTCACGGTGGCTTTATTCAACTGACGAAAATCAATGCACATCCGCATTGAGCCATCCTTCTTCTTTACAAACAAAATGGGCGCTCCCCACGGTGACATACTAGGGCGAATGAAACCCTTCTCCAGCAAATCATCTAACTGAACCTTGAGTTCTCTCAACTCCGTAGGCGCTAGACGATACGGGGCACGAGAAATCGGAGCTGTGCCTGGCACCAACTCGATGTTGAAGTCTATCTCCCGCCTCGGAGGAAAACCAGGAATCTCCTTCGGAAACACGTCGGGGAAGTGTCGGACCACGGGAACGTCACTAAGCTGAACACTAGAAGAAGAAGACGCATCCAAAGAGTAAATCATAAAGCCAGCATTCCCTAAAGACAACAAGCTAAACATCTCCATCGCGGAGACCAACGGAATCTTCGATCTCGAGTCCTGGCCTTAGAAGTCCCACTTCTCACCAGACAAAGGCCTAAAGCGCACAATCCCATGGAAGCAATCCACAGAGGCCCTGTAGTTGGACAGCATATCCATCCCAACTATACAATTTAAATCCCAAAGAATCAAACGAATCAAATTCGCTAACAAGGCATGCTCACCAAACCGCAGCACACCATCCAACAAAATCTCTTGCGAGAACAGGTTTACACCACCGGGGGTAGAAACAGAAACAACATCACTCAAAGGGACGGTACACAACCCATGCTCAACAACAAACGAATCAGAAATAAACGAATGCGAAGCACCGGTGTCAAACAACACACGAGCAGGAAAGTCAAAGACAAGACATGTACCTCCAATCACCCGGCTCGGTGTCTCCTCGGGCTGCTCTCTCGTGAAGGCGTTAACCTGAGCCTGCTGAGGTCCTGGAAAGAAAGGCTGAGACGACTGCCCAAAACGCGAAGGGCCAGGCTGCTGAAACGGCCTAAACGGAGTCTCACCAAAACGGAGCTGCTGAAACTGCTGCGAACGGCCCCTAGACTGACCCCCACGACCCTGAGGCTGGGCCGCGGCCTGCTGTGCTCCAGCTGTCGGGCACACTCTCGCAAAATGCCCGTACTGACCACATAGATTGCAGGAACCCTGCACACCAACACACTGCGTGGAAGAATGCTTTCCACCGCAAAAACCACAAAACCCCGCCCGAGAGCCACTGCTACTCGAGCTACCAGAACCAGAAGACCCGGAACCAGACTTCTTCTTAAACTGCTGACCGCGAGGTCGGAACCTACCACGGCCCGGAGCTGCTGAAACTGCTGCGAACGGCCCCTAGACTGACCCCCACGACCCTGAGGCTGGGCCGCGGCCTGCTGTGCTCCAGCTGTCGGGCACACTCTCGCAAAGTGCCCATACTGACCACAAAGGTTGCAGGAACCCTGCACACCAACACACTGCGTGGAAGAATGCTTTCCACCGCAAAAACCACAAAACTCCACCCGAGAGCCGCTGCTACTCGAACTGCCAGAACCAGAAGACCCTGAACCAGACTTATTCTTAAATTGCTGACCGCGGGGTCGAAACCTCTGACGGCCAGACTGCTGAGCTACCTGCTGCTGCTGCTGAGGAAAATGCACGGACTGAGAACTCTGGGACGACTGAGCTCCCTGACCAGCGGGTCTACCACCCTGCACCGCCTGCGCCACCTGCGCCCTACACGCACTACGGCTCTTCATGCCCTCCTCGATGTGGATAGCAGTATCCACAGCCTCAGCATAGGACTTGGGCTTGTTTGTCAAAACGCTCTGGTACAGATTTCCATTCAAGCCCTCCACGAACCTGGTGCTCTTAGCCCTCTCCCGGCCAGCAACATGCGGAACATACGCCAACAAAGCAGAAAAATTGCGAGCGTACTCGCGCACAGACAACGAACCCTGCTCCAAGAACCCAAACTCCCGCTCACGGGCAGCTACATAGGAGTCGGGGACATACTCCTGCCTGAAGACCTGATATAAAGTGTCCCAAGTAATGCCAACACCAGTCTCCAGTAAGGTACTAGACGTACCTCGCCACCAACGCTCTGCGGACTTCCTCAACAATAGGGTCACCAACCTCAATCGGAGATCGTCGTCATACTGGGCTCGATCAGAAAGATGTATGACGCTATGGAGCCAAGAATCCGCGTCCTCACTCGACTCATCACCATTGAAGATAGGAGGACTCATCCTCTGAAACCGAGCTATGACCACATCCATTCTCTCTATCGGAGCCGGCGGAGCTGCAGCCTCCTCCTCTCCACTACTCTCAAGAGTATGACTAGGCGCACTATACTGATCCTCATTCTGTCCTCCTGATTCCTGGAACAGCCCCCTACTACGACCACGACGTCTAGGCGGCATCTAAAACACTCAACAGGATAAGGAAAAACGGAAAAGATACAGCAAAGAAAGCATATAACACAAAATATGCAGCACGTAGTCACATAAGTCAAGCACATGCAATACGCAACACTGTGCCTAGACACAAGTGTGATCAAAGAAATTGAGCTTATCCCAGTTTAAGCTCTGATACCAAAAATGTCAGGCCTCATGCTCACAACAGATAAACACATGCGGAAGCTATCAAAAAGTGGGTAAAATTTTCGCTTTTAGGCCCGACGGTTTTAAACATATGATTTAAAATACAACGATACTTAAAATAAGTTTCCCAAATCATAAACAATCCACAAACAAAGCATACATAATCCATACATGTATCATATCCCCTACGGGTACAACCACAAAGCGCAGGGCATCCCCCTGGCTAACTGATACATATATATATATGCTATATGCTACTGGGACACACTAGCCACCAACTGGGGCACCACCAGCTGGGTTGAAAACCACGACCAGCTGTAGAACCTGGGTTTCCTGAAAACAACGCAACAAAGAAACAAACCAAGCCCCGGAGGGACATGGGGTCAAACCCCAGTACGGAGAGCAATAATACAACAGAAATAAACAGCAAGGAATAAAATGCAGGTGCTATGCATGAGACGCCAAGGAACAAAGGAAAGCTCGACCCACAAGGGAGCTAAGGAACTCAAACATAGCTCCAAGAATCATCGACAACGAACAATGGCCACGGGGTGTGTGTGCAGTATTGCCGCTCGCCCTCACATCCTGGTAAGAAACAACAACAATACAACAACGGTACAAAGACTACCAAAAACTGGAAAGGAATACCATGCGTGTATGCAGCATGCGAAAATGCAAGCATATAAACATATACACGCAGCAAATACACAAATAGCATACACAATCCTCAACAGGACACAACCAGCAGGCACGGCAATTCCACATACCAGCGACTACAATTCATCCAAGCCATAACTTCGCTGTAAAACAAGCTCAAATCCGTACCTTATACTAAGCAACAACTAACCCTGCGAGAAAATCCCGAAGACTCTGGTAAAAGCCTGTTAAAAACACGGCATACACAACATAAATCTAACAGGTTGCTAAACCAGCTCACGGCTGGGAGTCTCACTCGACCAGCTGCTCCAATTACCTCAACAATTACATAGAAAGCTTAAAAACTATGGCTAGGAACAAGGTCTCACCGAAAACCAGAACGTAGCTCTACCAAATCGACGCAACACTCGAACGGCAGCAACTTCGTGTTCCTCGACTAGCCAATTACAGCTTCTAAAACTGGTATGAATTGGAAGAGCTTCTCAAGAGGAGTTCAACGCTACCTCGCACGAGCAAAACAACCATCGGGAATGACGGGAAATCGCCGGAAAGCTCACGGCTGAACAGTGTTCTAGGGTTCAAAAGATAAGGAACGAAAGGCTGGAAAAATTTTCTATGTATGGGAAATGATAACACAAAATCGAAGACCAAGTCTTCCTATAAATAGAACTTGCAACGATTGGAAATCAATAACAATTATTGTCCACCGACAAAACCAGTCGACACTAACAAATTTCCCAAACCAGCATACGCAAGAACCAACAGCTGATCTCTCCAACAATCGCTAAAATAACTAACGGCTGGTTCTCAAAACGGCGTCGCACCAACTTACTCAAACGACGTCGCACACTATACCAGCAGCTGATTATCCAGTCGCAAGAACAAAACAATGCACGCTTCTCTCTGCTGGTTCCAGTCGCAACCTCAAAACGCAGCGTTGCAACTAATTCAAACGACGTCGCTCCACTGACGTCATCCAGTCGCTAGCTCTAGTGAAATACCAGCAGCAAGCAATAGCGGCGAAACTCACTCGCAGCTGGACTCCCAGTCGCAACAACGAAACGACGACGCATTCTCTTAGAGCTACAGGAAAGTTGACCCGCGTTGACCTCTATTCCTGCTGAACAACCAGCAGACACTCGCACGCAAACCACCAGCTGGTACCAGACGCAATATCTAAACGACGTCGCGCCAACTAATCTAAACGCAGTCGTTTTGATCCTCAACGCAAATACACTAACGCATCTGCTGATCACAATACGCGCAACCAGACTTCACGCAAACGAAGGCGTTTCAAGAATCTCGCGCTAAATCACGCTTCGATTGGTTTTGCCACCGACCAGTCGCTAGCTCTAAACACCAGCTGACACGTCAACCAGCAGGTACCTCAAATATGCGAAAAATATAAAATCTCCAGAATTGCTCAACACACGAAATGGAACCCGAAAATGCAACTCAAACACTCAAATAGAGATCTTAAACCAGCAGAACCTCTATTTATCAATTCATTCCAACGATAAATCTCGATTACAAATCCAGGTCTCACATTCTGCAGCCTTTGCGAACTCCGAGCTCTGTTTGCTTGTGCCTGATGTGGACAAGACGAAACAAATCAGTTTGAACCAATTAATTTGGTCTTCGTATGATTGTTCAAACTGCTTTGTTTGAACAGATTGATTTGTCTGGTTCAGGCTTCTCATCTTGTTTTCTTCGTCAAGCTGGTTGCTCCTTCAGCTGTTTCAAAGCTCTCTTCTTCTCCTCACCAGCTTCTTCATCTTTGAGCTGATCTTCTGGAGAAACTTCTACATATGCGCCTCTTTTTGTCTGCAGCTGAGCTTGTTCTGTTCTTTCATGCTCTTCGGGCTGCTTTGAGGCTCCAGCTTTACTCCATTCCCAGCTGGTCACCAACCAGCTGGTTGATATATCTGTGAGATCAAGCTTCTCACAGATATCATAGGGCCAGCTGATTTGTCTGCTCTCGGCTGGTCTTCTTAACTTCAAGCTGGTTTGTCCTTAACCAGCTGGGCTCTATTCTTCTCGTCAAGAGTGCTGCTTGCTTGTCCACTTGATCCATTCATACACCTCATAAATCATCAGCAAGCACACTGTTATAATAATCAATTTGATTCATATTATGAATTGACTATTGCGCATAGTGATCTGACCTGGACTTTATCACTGCGCTTGTCTATGCAACGGCACTTGAACACTGCACTTGTACTCTGCACTACATCTGCGCTTGAGCCGTTCTACACTTCAACATTCTATGCTTCAACTCTGCTCTTTATTCTCTGTGCTTGATCTTTGTGCTGCTCCCACTCCAAGATGGTGAACCAGCTTGGTGTTCCATGCACTTCTGGAAGTAAACTGCTGAACCAGCTTGGGCGTCCCCTTACTGTTCCAGCTAGATATCTTCGACCTGTCCAGCTCAGGTTTCCCCTCACTGTTCCAGTTTGGATATATTCAGTCTACTCCAGTCTTAGCAAGCTGCGCATGTCATATAGAGCGTTAGTACAATAGAAGCAGATTTTGTGTGAATCAAAACTTATATTCTGATCTGTAAAAACAGATCCAACAGACAGATTGTTGGTTCCAGACCTGATCCATTTATAGCAGACCATCGTGAAAGAGACCTATGGTAATCATGTTGAGTTGTCGTAACCGGTTAGGCTTCTGCTGTGTCGCCGAGCTGTTTATGTGCTGAGCTTCTATAGCTCACATGCGTGTGCGGTGAAGCTGCCTGGTGTGTTTTGTGGTTGTTGTCGTACTTATGGTTGTGAGCTATGTTGCTAAGACCAGCATCGCACGGTAGAGCCTGAGTTGTACTGTTTTATGCTTGCTTGTGCTTCTGGATCTGTTTGTCTGTGTTGCTCGAGCCGTAGTGGTGTTGCAGTTTGAGTCTAGGCTGAAGAACTGTCTTAGTCAGCCTATTTTTTCTTGTGCTTAGGTTTCAGGCCTGGTGCACAAAACAGAGATTAAACACGCAATCACAGCTGCAGAAGCATTAAATAGTGGCTAAAATTTTTCGCTTTGGCCTGACTTAGAAAACATAATTTCAAAATACACTTATACTCAAAATATTGGTTTTACCACAATCAAAAGCTTCACACCACAGCTACAAATACAGCAAGTATCAACATACAAAACCAACAGAAATCAAATCTAGTTACAACGGTAGCACGGGGCATCCCCGGCAGCAACACCAATACTATATATATTGGACACTCTATTAAACCTCTGGGAATATCACCATCTGATTCACCGTCTCGGCCAGCTAAATAACCTGGAAAACCTGAATGGCACATAACAAATCAAACAGACCCGAAGGGACGGGGGTCAAACCCCAGTACGGAGAGCAAATTAAAATAGCAATTAGACAGCAAGCAACAGATATAGATGAATGTGCTATGCATGAGGGCAGCAGAATGCAAGGGCAGTAGGCTACAATCAAACAGGAAGCAATAGGAGCTCAAGAACAACTCAACAGCTTACACAGGTTGAAAGGGAGAAGTGGCCACGAGGTGTTTGTGAGCGTGGTAGCTATCCACTCGTCTCATAGCGACTAACTAGATGATCAACAGGGAGATGAGGAGCACGGTATTACCGCTCGTCCTCAATAAAAGCAACCTGGTACTCAGGGTTTAGCACAACAACAAACAACTAAAAAGAAATATGATCTCAACAGTGACTTGCGTGTATGCCAATGCAACAGCTTACAATAACAAGCACAGAATAGCAGTAGGTAACATCATCACGATAGCATACACAATGCACACATACCGGCAAGCATACACATATATCCAAGCTTATCCCAAAGCTGTAATACAAGCTCACATCCTTACCTTGGATTCTGTGCTACAATTACCACAACAAGAGTCCCGAACAACTCAGATCTGAAACCTTCTTAGCCAAACACAATAATCAGATCAGGGATAGTAAGCACAAAAATACCAAACTGGAAGCCACCAGCTCAACCCAGTTCTATCCTACCCCTTAAATGCGATATCTAGCACTAAACGTAGCATAAGGGAGGATCTAACACTTACTCCAAAGCACTATCTGAACGAAAACCCAATCGGCCGGAATACGAATCGATAGCACACTGTAGATCCTTCGCGTTCACTCTTATAGTCCATCAAAGCCTTCGAAAGAGGTATAGGAAGAAGCGTCTTGGAAAGGAGAACTCAACACTACCAACCTTGCTCCAATCAAAGTTGTCTGCCATCGGCAATCGGAAGAAATAGGTTACAGTGAACAGTAAGGGTTTTGCTACAGTAGAGGGTAAGTTTACGGGGAGAGATATTTTCTCTGTGTTGGAAAGAATGGCGTGCGCATGGTTAACGTCATATATATATATATATAACTTAAGCCTCCTGCGATCTGGTGAATAGTAGCCATCAACAGCTCAGGGTCCAAGCTGGTATACGTCATCCAGTTTGCGCTACCAGAACAGATCACACACCCGGTCTGCTATCCCAAACAGATCGCAACGCACGCAATAGCTCACAGCTATAGAACAGATTACGCCTTAGCCAGCTCACGCTTACCATCCAGCTATCATCTAAACTGATATCACTAAACGACGTCACACCGCACCTCAGCTCGGGAAACCAGATCACGTTCAAGAAGACCAGCTCGTACACTTTCAGCTCTCCCATGAACCGTTCCGGTCTACACTAAAACAACGAACCGGGTCGGTCTGCACAGTACTACCAGATTGCTACCCTCTAAGCTGGTTTCTCCAAAACGACATTGCTTCGCTACCAGCTTAGTATATCCATCTTAGAGTACCCAGAATAGCTTGCGACAACAATTAATAAGCATCCAAACCATCTAGCTCGGACCGTTCTACGAAAACTAGCCCGGAGTTGTTCCACACACAGACTAGCTTGCGCTCCTTCTGGTCATCTAGCTCAGAGCTAATCTGCCTCGGAGGAGCTCAAGCCCGATCTGTTCTATGCCAATCACTCGATTAATTATCCAAATTAATTGTTAATCGTCCAGACCTCACATTAGGCACATCCCAAGAGGTAAGTGATGGGACTTTACGTCGACCATTTGGCGAGATTGCATAGTGTGCCGATTTCATTAGTGTCCGGAGTGGATCGTAAGCTTGATTTTTGAGATGGAAGAGCTTGTGAGAAGTGTTGAGTCTAGATTGGCCTCGAGTTCAGCGTTTTTCCCTCCGATTAGCTGGCCAATCTGAGCGGACTATGATGACCTTGGAGGATGCTGCGAGTTGTCTCGATGGACTTTGAGAGTGGTGAACGGATATTTCCAGTCTTGGTAGAGTTTTTGGAATCGTTTTAACTACCAAGTAATGTTTGGGATAACATCCTTTGAGTTTTTTCACGGTGAGAAGTGCCGATCGCGTTACCAACTAGCAGAAGTTGAGGAAAATAAGCAGTCCTGTTCAGAAATTGTGCAGCATGTGAAGAACCAAGAGACCCTGCTTCGATCAAGATGCGAAGGCTACGTGAGGTTGCTAAGTCAGATTGCGCATGAAGGGTGTGGATTTTTGGAGTTTTTAGTTGTTGGTCATGTGCTATTTGAGAGTTTCTCCTCCTAGACTGTGTTGAGCTTGGGGATGTAGGGTAGGTTAGCTCTTAGATTCATCAGTTTGTAGGAGAAGGTTGAGCAGATTGGATCTTTGTCGTGCAGATTGTGAATGTTGGCTGGGTTGTTATCGATGCATGATGAGTTAATGCGTATAAGCCGAGGATATGCGAGCCAGATCCTTCCTTTGTGATGGAAATTGATGAATTTGGGCTGGACCAGACCCTAAGGTGTATTGGATGTACAGTGAGAATCTTGGACAGAAAGGAGAAACAGCCGAGGATTTGCGACCATGCTCTGGGTTATAGTGCAGTAGAGCAGACCTGAAAGTGAAGAGGCTACATGAGAAGTGGAAGCTGTGATGAGTAAAGAGTGGCATCATCCACGATGGATGTTGTTTCCTTACTTGCGTTCTGTTTCTTTTCCGATCAAGTCCTGCTGAGTCCTGTTCGTACCTTGGTTGTACGCTTTTTGGTGATCCCTTTTTGGTAGTTTGCGTTGTGGTCTGTTTTGTCTTGTGTGAGATGTTATGGGTATAGCAGCGTAGTAGCGACCAGCTTGAAGATTTTGCTATTTGGGTGTAGCTGATCTGTGAAGAGCAAGTTCTGAGCTGAACAGTTTCGCTGGAAGTTACGTTGGTATTCTGTCACGCACTGTTTTGGGGAGATCAACTTAAGAGTGAACAGCTTTGAGAGGCGCTGTGTAGCATAAGCTGTTAGGAACTGCAGTGTAAGTTGAGTTCAGTTTAGGTATGTTCTGGTGCCCTGAACTGAGTGTTCGGATCGTGCGTGTAGTACCGAATTGTTTTGGTGGTATCAGCTTTGGCGTAATCTGGCAGCGACGTAGTGTGTAGACCCGTGTTATGGTGGTCTCCAGTTTAGTTGAGAGATGTTTGTAGTTTTGGATTTGGCAAGAGTTGATCGTGTTTCGTCAATTTTGGCTAGAACTATTGGCTTTTGAGGACGATATCTTTTAAGATGGAGAGAAATATGAGACCCCAATTAACCGAGGTAATTGGTGGCTTAATCGGTGTAGATTAACGGTTTAATCGGTTGAGATTATTCAGCTTAGGATGTTATCTGTAGAGATGGATCAGCTCGGACGCAAGCTGATCTCATATTTCATCCTAAGCCTTTTAGTGTTTGCAGCTTAAGTCAACGCTGGCGCAAGCTGCCCGATAGGCCTATGCCGATCTTAGACATTGAAGCAGATTGGAGTCGGAGATTTGATACAGTTCGCACGGTACTGGATGTATTAGCTTAATGGTAGCTGGTACGGTTCATCTTAGGGGTTTGGTTCAAAGGTCCAGCTTAGAGGTAAGCTGGTGGGTTATGCAAGCTGGTCCGACGTATTGTAGCATGAGTTGTTCATAGTGGACCAGATTAGGCGCAAACGATCAGGTAAAGACTGTGCTGAGTCCGTGAGCTGTTAGAAGCTTAGGAGTATCGTTCAGAAAGAAGCAGCAGGCGTGAGCTGATCTGAGATCGTGAGCGGTTCCAAGGTATTTGCGCTGTGAACTGAAGATCTTAACGGACAGAATTGGGCGTCGAAAGGTGAAGAGAGCATCCTAGGCTGATAAGTAGGATGCGAGCTGATCGAAGTTCCTCCAAGCTGAGTATGAGTATAGACAGTGATGTTAGTGCGATCTGATCTGCCTTGGTGCGAGCAGGTGGTGCAGCAACTCTGAGCTGTTATTAGTTGAGCAGCAACGTGTAAGGTGAATTTCAGCTTTAGGAATTTCGCAGCCTTCTGGGCCGAGTAGTCAGATTTGGGGACGTATGCTATCTGTCGGGTTTAGTCAGCTTAGGCGGAAACTATTGGCGAAAGCTTTTGTTCTGCGTGAGCTGACCGATGATTGAACTGGTCCGTAGCTATGAGATGTTTCTGTTGTATTTGTTGTGAGCTTTTTTGTTAGTCAAATCAGGTAGGAGTTGGCCTAGCTCTTCTGAGCTGATGGGGCGAAACCTGAGTACACAGGCTGAGCTGGTAGCGTGAGCTGTCGCGGGTGTGATCTGTTGGTGTGCGCAAACTGTTAGTGGAAGCATCCCTGTTGTTTGTCCAAGATGGTGTCAGCCTAAGGTGTGAGCTGAGCTGCGTGAGCTGAGCTGTTGAAGTTCATGCTGGTCTAGGTAGTGCGTACTGTTCTGGAGACCATAAGCTAAGCTGGATGCTCTGAGATGGTCAGAGTATGTAATCTGGCCTGAGCTGTGAAGGTGTGATCTGCTAAGAGCCCATGCTGCTGTGAGAGCGTGATCTGTTGTGGTCGTGTGGTCTGTGTACGCGAGAACTGACCTGTGTTGTGCATGATCTGGTTGGTCCCCGATCTGGGTAGATGTTGTTTGTAATCCCTATGCTGGAAGCAAGATCTGATTTTGTGGCTCTGAGCTAAGTTGGGTGTTGCGCGGGCTGTTGGCTGTGTTATGATCTATGTTGACGCGTGATATGGTGTGCGTGTATACCTAAGGTGGAGCAGTAGAGGTCTAAGATGTTCTGTAGGAACTATAGATTAGACCGGGGTTTGGCAGTATAAATAGCAACAGTTGACCTGAGATTTAGTTATTTTTATACCTCAGATATTTTAACACCTCTGGTGTGTTCAAGAAGCTACCTCCCCCAAAACCCTCCAAGTTACTGTTCATTCTTACCTTCTTTTTCCGATTGTCGGAGTTTGGTTGACCCGTTTTGGTCAAGAGAGGTATCGTTGGAAACCCCTTTCCAAACCCGTCAGTTCCCTACCGATATTGTGGCTCGAGGCGGTCAGAGGAGGAAACTTTAAGAGGTAGAGTGCATGCTATTCGTTGCTTCTCCCAGCTGCGTTGTTCATCCGTGCTGGTATTTGCGAGCTGTTGCTGAGTGCTTGTACAACTGCGGTTGTTTTTCCCCGAGCTGTTAGCACTCTGGTTGCTCCTGGCGTAGCAGTGTAGGAGCTAGCGTTACCTGTTCTGTGTAGTGCTTGTGTGTGCTCTATCCTGTTGTGAGCTTGGTGAGGTAGTTGGTAAGATCTGAGCAGGTACGGATTGAGCTTATACTTACAGCTTTGAGATAGGCATGGTAATATGTTTATGAATGCTGGACAGATGTGCCGTATGTTCTAAAACTAGTGAGCCTAGAGGCTCAGCAAAAAAATCTGAAATAACGAAGGTAGGTAGTACATGAATAAAAATATCTTTTACTATAAACTGAATGCTCGTATGCTGATAGAACTCGAAAGCTGAACTACTGTAAACTGGTAAACTTGAAACAGAGAAAACATAAACTGAACATGCTTGAAACATTTAAAACATTTACTGATATTATAGGAAGTAAGCTTTAACAGAAACTTTTCTCAATTTATGTGGTTGTAAACAACTGTTGGAACTGCTGCACAGTTCAGATCTGGATTTTGATTAACACAAAACTTGTTTTATTTTTCTAACGATTTAATTTAGTGTGTTGACTAAGCTGATACAGATCAGATTATACGGGAGCTGAACGCACTGAACTGAGTTCGATTGAGAAGCTGTCCAAGTTGATCTAGTAGGGGACGCTGAAACTTATCCAGCAGACGACATCCAAGTTGATCCAGCTTAGAGCAATGATCAGCACAGAATGAACCAATTCAGAGCAGGAATAGCTCAGGAGATCAGATCAGACAGGAGCTGCGAGCTGAAGAAGTGCGTTGTATAAACAAAGAGCGCAGTTCATGAAGAAGAAGATTGGTTTACAAGTATGAATCAGCTTAGAGCAGTTCAGCTGAAAGAAGAACAGACTGAAGCATCGATCAGATCAGCTTAGAAGTCTAATCTGAAAAAGCAGAGCTAGGCCAAGCTGGAGAAGCACAGACAGAATCAGGACAGTGTCGAAGCAGCTCAGAGCTGAACGAAATGGAACGGCACAGAACAGACCATGACAAAATATCTCATAGATGTACAGAGCAGAACGAAACAGCTGAGATCTGTACAGAGAATAACGAATTAGCTTAGAGCAGTACAGAGCAGAAAAAAACATCTCAGAGTTGTACAGAGCAGAAGGAAACAGCTCAGAGCTATACAAAGTAGGACAAAGCAGATTAGAGCAGAACAAAGTTGTACGAAGCAAATTAGAGCAGATGAAAACAAGAACAACATAGAGGGAGCTTCGTAGAGGATCAGCTCAGGGACCAGCTCAGATGAACAGTGTAGAAGATCAAGTTAGAGCTGGTCAAGCGAAGTAAAGCAAATCGTATGAGCAATGAATAGTACAAAGTTGTATTTTGTCCGAGTTGAAAGAGCCTTTGAACTTCACCCAAGATGATAGAGCCGTTGAAATCCAAAAGAGGAAAAGAGGCTTATGTCATGGCTGAAGATCAGATTGACAGGCACAATTTATGAGATCTCTCAAACGGTAAAAATTCATCTAAGATTACATATACTGAAGATTCAAAAAATATCAATACAGAAGCGTGCCACAACGACACATATGCATGAGAGATGCAGAAATAACGATACAGGGAAGAGAAAAGAAAAGAGACAAGAACACTATTTCAGGGAGAGACTTAAACAGAAGTGTTCTACTCCTTACAGTCTTGGTGAAGAAGACAACGGCTCAGAGAGAACATTCCCGAGTGTGTGAGATTCAATACTAGAGAGAATGAGGTTACACTATAAATCTCACAAACAGATACACTCACACTTACAAGAGTTGAGCGAAACAAATTAGCTGAGTGAGGTCTCGCACAAGAAACAAAACTAGTGTTTGTAGTCTTTGGAACATAGATGTTAAACATGTTCTTAGTGTTGCAGTTCACACAGCTTACGGGCTACTGCCTAGCGTGGAGTGCTAGGAGTTCTCACAGCTTGCGGGCTGTTGGGATCGGGTTATTGTAGATGTTAAACATGTTCTTAGTGTTGCAGTTCACACAGCTTACGGGCTACTGCCTAGCGTGGAGTGCTAGGAGTTCTCACAGCTTGCGGGCTGTTGGGATCGGGTTATTGCAGGAGCTATAATAATCAAAGTCTTCTAGTGGAATCCTCCCATTTTGGATGAAGGGGAGACTTACGAGATTCAGCTCCGAACTTTCACAAACAAATAGATGATTCATTTACATTTTTTTATTTACAGCTTTCTGCTGCATCGCATGTTTAAATCCAACAGATTTAAATTTTTAGAGTGTATAATCATATGTTTTTTGCCTTGGTTTTTATACCATATCTGATCTACTTCTCGGTGCTCAAAGTATTTTAAGAACCAGAGTACTGCAGCTCAAAAAGTTTTAGTTTTCATAGTTCGATCGTGCATGATCTGTTCCAGCTCACCGTGCGTGATCTCTTCCAGCTCGCAAGGAACGATCTGCTATTGGTTTTCCGATCCTATAAATTGGTATCACAACCAGGTTCTTGAAATAGCATTTTTAACTGAGAATTTTATAAGTTTTAAAAATTTACGTGCTCTGATGGTTCTTCAAATTATCGAAAGGATTTGATTTTTGGCGTATTGTTTGTAGTTGTCTGCTGAGTTAGCAGCGATGCATGATGTGTTTCATGTGTCAATGTTGAGGAAATATGAGCCAGATACTTCCCATGAGCTAAGGACCGATGAAGTTGAGCAAGATTAAACTTTTAGCTATGTTGAGTACCAGTGCAGATTCTGGACAGGAAAGAGAAGCAATTGAGAAATAAGATCATTCCGTTGGTGATGGTTCAATGGAGCAAGCATGTAACAGAAGAGGCTACCTGGGAAGTAGAAAATAAGATGAGACAGGAGTGACCTCATATGTTTGAGTACGTGCAGTATTAACTCAGGTAATCTTTTGCTTCCTGGCTAGTGTTTTGAGTCATTTTGTACTCTTGGTCAGTGGGATCTTGGAGAGCATTGAGGAATGCTGGATTGTTTCGTATTTCAGTTTTGAATGGTTTTTTTATTATTTCAGTTCTGATCTATAGTTATGGTTTGATTTCGAGGACGAAATCCTTTTTCCAGTTGGGGAGAATGTGAGGACTAGAATTATCAGATGGTCATTATTGAGTCAACCAGATCAGAGCAACGCTTAACCAATAGAGAACTTCAGCTTGATAAGCTGCTGTTAAAGAGAACATCTTAGATGCGTGCTGGTCCAGGGTATTGTGCTAACCTGATATTACAAGCTATTCGGGTTTCAGTGCAGATATCCTTGGTCTGAAGCATGGGGTAAGCACAGATAATCAGAGCTGATTGATGATTTAGCAGTGCATATTGTACAGCTTAGAGGATTTTGGTTGATAGGAATCAGTTTTGCTGCCAGCTGGTCTGAGGTTTTGTGTGAGCTAGTTGGGAAGATTAGTCCAAGCTGAACAGCAAGTTGGAGCACTGAGCTAGATTGTATCCAGTGAACTGTTTAGCGATCACATTAGGAGTATTGGTGTAAGCTGTTGGTGACGTTCGGGTTTAGCATAGATCAGATCAGATGCGAGCTGGTCTGAGAGGTTAGCTCTGAGTTGGGCTGTTTCGTTGTGCTGGTTTGAGTTCTGCCGCGAGTTGGTTTCGGGTACACCAGCTTACAGGTGAGCAGCTTTGGGATTTACTGTATTTGTGCAAGCTGGATTCAGCTTAGAGATGTGCTGGATGCTCCGAGCAGGTCTATTTTGAGAGTGATCTGGTTTTTGTTGTCTGTGTGTCTGAGCTGGTACAGTGGAGAGGTCCGAGCTGGTTTGACTTTCGTGTAGCTATAAGCTAGGAGCGTGTATATAAGTATTGACTATTGACCAACACTTGGTTATTTTTAGTACACACATCTCCTTATGTTCTCCAGAGTACCCCGACAAATATCTTCATCAGTGTTCACCCAACCTAGTGTTTTACAAATTTCCGGAGATTGGCTGGTCAGATTTGAGTGAGGGTACCCCTATAGGAAACCCCATTTATGTTACTAGAATTTATCTTTGAGAGGATAGTGCACTGTTGATTAGATGTAGTTGGTTTGAGCTACGAAGCTTTAGGCCATGAGCCGTGTAAGCTTAAGCAGAGCTGACTTGTTAGTTATCTTGGCAGATTAGAACCTTTCTTGTTATATTTGCTGTAAGCTACTGGCCTTGAGCTATTGGCCGAGACTTGAGCAGAGCTAGGAGTGTGTCTGTTGTTAGCTGAGCTGCGGTATTGTACCAAGATCTGTGTAAGGTACAGATTGAGCTTATTTTAACAGCTTTGACATAAGCATGATAATATTTCCACTGTGAATTGACTGCTATGTATTATGTGCTGGCTATAAGCTGAGTCTGCTTAGTCGTGCTTGATTTGATGATTATTTGATTTGCTTATGTGTGATTATGGCATGTTTATTGTGTAAACTGAGACTGTCTTGCATACATAAATATCATCTTGAGCCGATGCCTTTTGATACCTGATTTTATCCGAGAATGGATAGTGCCAGCATTCTGATTTGAAAATAAAATGAATGAGGGGTGTCGGTCAGCTCGCGTACCCTCGACTCCCTGTGGCGAGATTGTGTCTGGCCCAAGATCCGGTGGGTAGCTCCCACCCCTCAGTGAGTCGAATGGCACCAGTTGGGTTGAGCTATGAGACTTTGTGCTGCTGGTACTGCACGTGAGATGGCTGGGTAGCTCCCGTATACTCACATGCGATGTGGCCACTGATTTTTGACCGATGATTGATGTCTGTTTCACAGCTGAGTCTGTTGTGAACCCTTTTGACAGCCGATTAGTCATCAAGTACCCTTCATGCATTGCACATCTTGTGATATTGCATGTCTTATCTGATTGTTGTTTTATGGTTGCTCTTCGTACTGAGGCTTGACCTCGTTGTCTTTCCTTTTTTGGGGCTTCTTTGGTCATGTGTTTGGTCTTTTCAGGTTCTTCATGTAACTTAGCTGGACCGAGTGGTGCGTCAGCTGGTAGAGCCCCGTTTTAAGTCCCAGTTATGTATATTATATTGAGCTAGTTTACCAGGGGATGTCCTACGTGAATGCTGTATTTGAGATTTGCATTCGTTGAGATATTTGTATACATTTCTGGTACTGCTTTTGTTGTGTAGATTTTGAATTAAAAATCTATACTTTGAGTATGATAGTATTTTGAATTGTTTTTTTTGTTCAGGCCAAAAAAGAAAATTTTTAACCCATGTTTTAAGCTTTCGTATTTGCGCTAATTGAATGATTAATCTCTGATTTGGAGCACCGGACCTGATATGATCGAACCGAAATATTGTATGTTAATAAAATATTAATATAAGATAATGAATTATATGTCTAAGTTTTTAAAAAACTAAAATATATATAAATAGATAAAAATATATCTATTGTTTTAAATTCTAAGACATTGTGTCCATATATAATCAGATATTAGTTTTAGAGTTTAAAATAATTAGAAATCGAATTTCACAAAAAATAGTGAAAATCGGTTGACAAGTTCAAGCAGTTTTTGCCTGATTTGACCTGTTCAACTGGACTACTGTTTTGATCAACCAAACAAGACAAACTTTTATCAACCTTAACCTGGTTGGACAAACGACTAGTTCCCAATCATACCAATCCGGTTAGTTGTATTAAGTTAATAGACTATAGCTTCTTTAAAGCATATGTTTGTCCTTTGGCTATGTACCAAAGAGAAGCTTCTCACATGGGATATAATTCCATTTGTTAAGGATTTTAGTTGTGCATTTTTGTCATACAGCGTGCATGAGTGTCATGGGGAATTTAAGTTTTGGTGAATACAAAAGATCAAGAGATTAATCGACCAGCTCATAGATTATTCAATCAGATCAAGTTGGAGCTATTTGCGTTGATTATTCATATCTGATCGGAGCTTAGCTGGTTAAGAACAAACCATCTCAAGGACTTTAGATCAGAGTTAAGCTGGTTAAGGACGTACCAGCTCAGAGATTTTAGATCAGAGCTAAGCTGGTTAAGGACAAATCAGCGCAAGTATTTTAGATCAAAGCTAAGATGGTTAAGGACAAACCAGCTCAGGGATTTTAGATTGGAACCAAGCTGGTAAGGATAAACCAGCTCAGGGACATTAGATCGGAACTAAGCTGGTTATGGACAAACCAGCTCGAAATAACAGAACAGAATCAGATCAGATTAGAAGTGCATAATGAATCTGATCAGCTTATCAGTTGAAAGAAGAAAACAATCAGATCAGATCATATTAGAAATGCAGAGAGAATCTGGACAGAAGGTATAGTGGACTTTGTATCAGATCAGCTCAGAGACCAGATCGGATAAACCAGCTCGATGCAGAATCGATTCAGAACAACAGTCCAATACACTGTGATCTAATCAGAGAAGAAAATGAACAAAGAATACAATCTGAAACTGTACAGAACAAAGAGATGAGCAGATAACCTTAGAGCAGACTAGAGCAGTTCAGCACAGCGATCAGATCGGAGCCAAGCTGAGTAAAGACAACTCAGCTAAAGAGATTTCATATTGGAACTAAGCTGAAATCAGCTCGGGATACAAACGATCAGATTTTAAGGTATCGTACACAACAATCAACTTGATTTGATGTGTTGACTTCTCAGGATCTCTTTGTAGTCGTTGGGACCACTTTTAGCAAATTCCAGATATACCAAAGATCTATTTTCAACTGAGTTCGCCGGAATTTATGCTAAAAGAGGAAAGCATTTAATGAAGACGTACGTGAACAGTACAAGCATTCAAAACTCTGCAAACAAATCCTTTGAATCTATACGATGTGTCTACTGATAACATTTATTACCATTGGATCCAAAGTGTTCAAACCGGAGAAGCCAATCAGTTCTATAGGTTAACGATACATACAAACGCGAAACAGAAAACTCTACGAAATTTAGCAACTCAAACAAAACAAGCTTAGAAAGCTATCTGCTATTCAATTATGTATAAGTGTTCAGCTTGTTGCTGAAACTTAAATTGGCTTTGTACCTAATTTTATTCTATGAAAACCTGAAACAAACTGTAAAACACAGCCTGCGTGCTGGTGTATTGTGAGATTAGGAGTTCAGTGTGGTGCGGCCTGCTGAGTGGTTTAGGATACCTTGTATACTCACAAAGTCTTCTAATGGAGGGAGACGTAGGAGTTTCAGTTCCGAACTTTCAGAAACAAATTCTTGTCCTAATATTTTGCAGCTTTAAGTTTCTAATCTGTTCACAGTTGAATCGGGTTAATTCCGCACAAATAATTTTTGTTACTCGAGACAACAGATTACGCTGAGATTCTCAGAGCTGGTAACTCAGCCCAGAGACAAGCCTAAAGCTTGCAAAATATTTTTTAAGAAGAGTTTTTCACAAAATAGAGACTAGTTCAACTCAGAGACAAGCCTAAAGCTTGCGTAATACTTGTTTTTGTTTATCCCATATGACTGGTATATTTGTATTATGATTTTTTTAATATATGGTTTTAATTTATCGATAAATAAAAATGCATCTTTCTTTATCGATAAATAAAAATACATCTTTCTTTATAAGAACCTTATTATCTAAGAGTGATCACAGTGCGGTTTCGTATTTTTTGTTAGAAATTAAAACCGAATTTCCATATGCGGTTCGTATGCTTTTGTGTTTTAATTGTGGTTTTGCAAGTAAGCTGTTTTAGGCGGTTTAGGTCGATTTTATTGTTTGACAATAACAACTAATGTATTTAAAGATAATTTGCCAGCATATTATATATTATAAAACTAGATAAAAATAATATTCGAACAAAAAGATAAAGAGCAAGAAAAAAATTAGATATGTGAACTTGGACTGAAACTCCTTCGATTGCATAAGACAAAATATAGAACATTCAGCTGCGAAAAAAAATATAGTATAAGTGAATAATACAATTCAACTATGATCCAGCCACAATCTTTGAAAATCAAGAAGCCGCAATTATTGAAAATCAAGCCTCCATTTTTATCAAAAGTTGATGGCCATTCATTGTACAAATTCTGGCCGTTCACACCATGGTTCGCAATAATGGTAACGGCGACGTCGCGGGGGCTTTCATTCCAGTTCCATTATCGTTTCACGGAACGGTCCCGTCACGGAATTTTTCAAAAGTATAAAAAATAAATGTGTATAAATATTTTGTGATTGATTGAGTAATATTACTTAATTTACAAATCTAACATAAATAATATTACGAATTATTTAACATTAATTAAAATAGAAATTACCAGTTATTTCGATTATCCATAATACAGAATAAATATTTAATTTGAATATTAATAGTTTATTTTGCGTGATTTATTACGCTTACTTAATTAGTTAACATTTAGATTTAGAAACCTCCATTGTATTGTCAAAATACCCAAGGACCTAATCGCAAAGCGTGGCCCCAGAAACAGTAAACATTTTTGTAGTATTTTTATTAATAATAAAAAAATGAAAATAAAAACTAGCCAGCCCTAGCCCTAATCAACATTAGTCCCTCTACAAAATTCCCCCTACTATCGTACATCATCTTCTTCAAATTGGGCCTTCTCCACTGCTACTCATCTTCTCTTCCTACCACCGTCGTTCTTATATTTCGTTTATTGTAGTTTCTGATTTTGATTTTGTTTGTTTCCAATTTTGTTTTCTATTGGGATCTACGATGATAAATGGAAAGGCTTGTTTCTCAAAACATTCACAGTGGCCGCCTGAGATCTCTCGCCTTCGCTGGGTTTGAGAGTCGACGACGCCGTCGGTTTGCAACAAAATGATCGTTCCATCGTTTTCTCGTCGTTCTCTTATACAAAAACGCCGTGCCACAACAGCTTTTCTGGTGACCCGGATCTTTGCATCGACGACCTCCTTTGCCATTCCAGAATGGCCGAAAAGGCCGTCCCGCTACCGTTTCAGTAAATCATGGTTCACACTCCTTCAACCTTCTATAAATAAATATCTTAGTTTCAGTTGTAGATCATCTCGAGTAAAACATCCTCCCCTTGAGAGTGGTGACAATTTTGAGAGTTTTTTTTTTAGTTTTGAAAATCTTGTGTAATCTGTTCCTGTTGAATAGAAGCTTTTTTCTCATATTTATCTTCACAACACCCAAATGATCCACTTAGTTCATAACAAGTGGTATCAGAGCCTTGTTAGAGGTATTTGGTCGAAGTTGCAGCAGGCTGTTCGAAATTTCTGTTTTTTGAGGCATGATCGAAATTAATTTCTAAGTATACGGTTGGATTCTTCTCGTCGAACGGAGTCAAACGCAATAAAAAACGTATTATTCGACGTGAAACGAGCCTAGAAACTGCAGTCAAAGTTTGGTCAACTCCGTCGGAATTACTATTCATCCGTCGGAGAAGACCACACTGTTCATCGGAGACATTGTTCACCGACGACACTGTTCATTTTGATATTAGTCCCTCAATTTTAGGAACATTTCAATTTGGTCCCTCAATTGTTCAGAAATTGCATGTTGGCTCCTCAACTTTCTGAAATTACAGTCCCTAATATTTCCGAAAGATTGCAGTTTTGCCCCAATAGTGGAATTTCGATCCAGAAAACAATTCCACCTTTTTCAGCCGTTCCGGACGTAACAGTGTGCTCCATTTTTCAAGATTCAAGCCCGATTTTGGTGAATCAATTCTTGCAAGGTGATAATGTCCACAGAAGAGTTAACATCATCTTCCGGAGCCATGATCATGATCACTGTCACCAACTACACGTTGTGGAGACCTCAGATGGAAGATATCCTTAGTTGTAAAGATTTGTTCGATCCCATAGAAGCAAAGGGTAAAAATCCCGATCCCACCAAGGATTTAGAGTGGAGGAAATCAAACCGAAAAACTGTTGGTCAGATCCGACAATGGATTGACCATAGTATCTTCCACCACGTTGCACAAGAGACAGACGCATATGCCCTCTGGAAGAAGTTGGAGGACATCCATAAGATCTGAGCACAGCAGCTTCCAGCCGCTAAGTACTCTTCTTCAGCTGTGGACGTTGCAATACAGGTCTGCTTCTTACTGAATCAGGAAATCAATCGATCTCCTAAGAATTGACAAGTACCGCTTGTGCTTCTACGATCAACCCTACACGCTGTGGAGACCTCGGATGGAAGATCTCCTTAGTTGTAAAGATTTGTTCAATCCCATAGAAGCAAAGGGTAAAAATCCCGATCCCACCAAGGAGTTAGAGTGGAGGAAATCAAACCGGAAAACTGTTGGTCAGACCCGACAATGGATTGACCATAGTGTCTTCCACCACGTTGCAAAAGAGACAGACGCATATGCCCTCTGGAAGAAGTTGGAGGACATCCATAAGATCTGAGCACAGCAGCTTCCAGCCGCTAAGTACTCTTCTTCAGCTGTGGACGTTGCAATACAGGTCTGCTTCTTACTGAATCAGGAAATCAATCGATCTCCTAAGAGGAAGGCAGTAAGCGAGACCTCAAAGGAGCAGTAGAGGGAAGGGGGAGTGGCAGGAGCAAGAGCAGAGGCAAATCCACTGATGGCAGAAGACCAACATACAAGTGCCATCATTGTGGATTAGAGGGTCATATGAAGAAGAACCGCTATAAATGGCGAGAAGAACAAGGCCGGAGCAATTCACAGCCGAAGAACAAGGGTGGATAAACTCTAGTCACTATTTCTGGAGATGTAGCTTTCTGTTCAACCCATGATAGACATGCCTTCACGTCTCAAGAGAAGACACAGAATGGGTGGTAGATACTGCAGCGTCCTACCACGTGACTCCACACAAGGAGTATTTTACAACAGACAAAGCCAGAGACTTTGGAGCTGTGATGATAGGAAATTCCAGTTCCTCTGGATTGTAGGAATTGGTGACGTTCAGATAAAGACAAGTTTCGGGAGTACAATCACTTTGCAGGATGTCCTCCATGTGCCAGATCTTCGGTTAACTTTCAGGAATAGCCCTTGAAAAACAGGCTATGTGATAGTCCCGAAACTAGGATCAATGGGTTTGAAATAGCTGCAAGAGTTCAGAAAGGTGGGGGGTTGAATGAACTCTTGTAATTTTAAATTTTTGAAAACCCTTTAAATTATTTTTACAAGCGCTGCTAAACTTAAATCTGAGTTACCAGATTTAAGGATCTCAGTTTTAATCAAATCTCTCGGCCAACAAATATTGTGCGGAAAAAGGCCGATTAATTTGTGAACAGATAAACAATAACTAAAAGCATAATGTAAAGAGAAGGGTCAAGAATTTGTTTCTGGAAATTCGGATATAAATATCCTACGTCTCCCCTTCTTCCTTTCAGGAAGGTTTCACTAGAAGATTTGATTTGTACAGGCCTTCTGCACACACCCAATCACCGAGCCTCGCTCAAGGTGAACTCCTAGCAATCCTCAAACTGTCCACGCAGACGCAACTGCTGGTTTACAATTCTTAGCAATATATTCAAATGGCTTTTTGAGAAGCCCGTTTGTTACAGACTCACTAAATATAACAATGAATGCAAGTTCTGTGAGACTGTAAAATACTCTGATTTCTTATACAATGAAATCGATTCAACAATGGTGAATCAGAGGATGAATCGAAGATATTTTCTATGAAGATCAACGGTATAGTTCTTCGAGTGTTTGAGCTTTTTGAAAAAGGCTTCAATGCAGTGAAAGCTCAGAAAGCAATTTGGCAGAGTTTCAGCAATAGCAATAGCGAGAGTTCTCTTCAATTCAAAGCTTCTGCTATTTATACTCTTCGCTCAACGGTCGATAAATTCTGATAAGGCAACAAAATCCTTTTTGAATTTCTGAACATCGTACGCCGTCAATCCTGCTCCACTACATGGTAAATTGCATATCGTCATAGGCAAAAAAATAATTTTCATGTATGTCCAATCCCGTTGTAACGACCTCTGTCAATGTGTACTATTTACCCAAAAATAGTACCAATCTTGTCTCCTTAATTCCAGACAATTTGTACGATTTGATCGAGACCCTTGATTCACTCCAATTTAAATATATGGTCCCGTTTGAATCGATTAAACGTTTGTGCCTGAATTCATTTCTGTTGGCAGATAAATTTTTCTTGAAGACGATTGAAAAGTCCTTCGCTGTTTGAGTTAATTTATGTCGCGGTAAACATACTTGTCCATTTGCAATTCCAGCAACGCTGACGTCATCATATCTGTTGACAAACACTGTACTGATATCCGTTGAAAACACTGTAGCGATATCTGATGGTGACGTCATGGTCTCTGATAACTCTAATATGCACACATATCTCTTGACAGCATCCTTCACTTGTTAACCGAATTGTATAGTTCCTGTTGGCTTACTGTTACGATGTCTGTTAAACCAATACTGTAGCGCTATCTGTTGACATCAACGATGAGTGATACTGTTACGATATCTGTCGAATATACTTGACAATACTATGGCCCTTTCTGTTGATAGTACCCTTCACTGTTTCAATACCAAATGCTGTTGGCAGATATCATCATCCTTAATACACCAACAACAGTAGATTGCTGACCCGGTAACCCAAATAGCTGATTCGATAACCCGAATAACAAAATTGATAACTCCACTGTTCCAAAACCCGATTCTGATCAACCCGATATCATAAATGTAATTCAAACCAATCACCGTTATCAGAAACTTGATATCTTATGAAAAGATTATTCGAATATCATCGTTAAGTCCAAATCTTTTCTTATTTTTGTTATCACCAAAACTATAAATTTTATCCTAACACTATGATAGTCATTTTAGCAAAGGCACGTGGGAGTTGTCAAGAGGCGCTATGATAGTCACTCAAGGACACATTTGTGGCACACTATACAAAACTCATGTGAAGATATGTATAGACACCCTCAACGTAGCTGAGAATGATGGTTCTCAAACTTTGTGGCACCAGAGACTCCGTCACATGAGTGAGAAATGGTTATCTACCCTAATAAAGAAGGAGCTTATCACCGTTGACAAAGATGCTGCACTGGATCCTTGCAATCATTGTCTATTTGGTAAGTAGCATAGAGTCTCCTTTAGTTCCTCTTCAACGAGAAGATTAGAGTTGCTCAGTCTGGTACACTATGATGTTTGCGGTCCCTTGGAGGTTGAATCACTAGGCGGAAACAGATTTTTTCTGAAGGTCATTGATGATACTTCTCGAAAGGTGTGGGTCTATTTCCTAAAAACAAAGTACCAGGTATTTGAATGCTTCAAATGTTTCATGGAATAGTAGAACGTGAAACTGGGAAGAAATTGAAGTGTCTGCAATCAGATAATTGAGGCGAATACACTTCAAAGGTGTTCGATGCATATTGTAAAACATACGGTATTCGACATGAGAAGACGGTCCCGTGCACCCCGCGGCACAACAGTGTAGTAGAAAGAATGAATCGGACATTCATGGAACGTTTGGAGCATACTTAGTATGGCTAAACTGCCAAATCCATTCTGGGGAGAAGCATTCAGAGCCGCATGTTACCTCATCAACAGATCACCATCAGTACAATTGAATTTTGAAGTTCCAGAGAAACTGTGGTCTGGAAAGGATCCATCATACTCCAACTTAAGAGTATTCGGATGTTTAGCATACGCACATGTATCCAAGGAGCTCAGACATAAGCTCGATGCAAGGACCACTCCATGCATTTTCATTGGCTATGGAGATGAAGAATTTGGATACAGATTATGGGATCCAAAGGAGAAGAAAGTGACAGAAGCATGGATGTTGTGTTCCATGAAAGCCAGACAATAGAAGACATTTAAAAGACCACAATGTCTCAGAAGCCAAATGTTGCTGCTCAAATACCAGAAGCAACAATAGAACCGTTCGTGATAAATGATGATATAGTGCCAGAAGAAATTCCAGAAGCATAAGATGAGGAGGAACAAGAGGGTTTTGAGCAGGGGGAGCCACAACCTGCTATGCCAGAAGTTCCAGGACCACCACAAGTCCCGGATGATGGTGGGTCTCCTCAAATTGGTGATCTAGAAGTTCATAGATCTGAACGAGGTCGGATTCCATCCAAAAGATATTTAGAATCCGAGTACCTTCTGCTTATTGAAGATAGAGAACCAGAGAGTTTCCAAGAAGCATTATCTCATAAAGATAAAGAAAAATGGTTGCTCGCAATGCAGGGTGAGATGGAATCTCTACAGAAAATCACACTTATGAGATCGTGGAACTTCCAAAAGGGAAGAATACACTGATAAATAAACGGGTATTCAAGCTCAAGAAATATGGCAGCGAAAAAATGGTTAAACACAAAGCACGATTGGTAGTCAAAGGATTTCAGCATAAGAAGGAATCGACTTTGATGAGATTTTTTCACCGGTAGTCAAAATCAGAGTTATACTTGGATTAGTCGCAAGTATGAACTTGGAGCTTGAACAGATGGACGTGAAGACGGCGTTTCTTCATGGAGATTTGGAAGAAGAAATCTATATGGAGCAACCAGAAGGTTTTGAGGTTTCAGGTGATAATCTCGTGTGCAAGCTAAAGAAAAGCTTATATGGTCTAAAGCAGGCACCAAGATAGTGGTACAAGAAATTTGAGTCATGCATAAAGAGTTAATGGTACAAGAAAACTGCAGCAGATGGGTGTGTCTACAATCAGAAATTTCCAGACGGGGATTTTGTTGCACTTCTACTATATGTAGACGATATTCTGATCTTTGGCAACGAAAATCAACCAGCTGAAGAAGGAATTGTCCAAGTCTTTTAACATGAAAGACTTAGGACCGGCTCAACAGATACTGGGAATGCAAATAGTTCGAGACGGGATGAACCGGAGGTTATGGCTATCTCAAGAGAAGTATATTGAACGAGTTTTTGAAAGGTTCAATATGAACAACGCCAAACCAGTTAGCATTACACTAGACAATCATTTCATGTTGAGCAAGAGTGCATGCCCTTCATCCAAGGAAGAGATTGGGGAATGTCATCAGTACCGTATTCTTCAGCAGTTGGAATATGCAATGGTATGTACAAGGCCAGATTGTGACACCCAAACCCAACGGGGTCACGAGAAATGGGGTAAACAAAAATTTTCGAATAGAAGAAGGCTAAAAGATAATTTGTTATAAGCTGCATCTCTTATAACTCCAAGAAAAACGAAACTCAAGACCAAAATTTCTCTTGGGGATCATCATTGCTTGGTCCCTACTGCTGGAAGAATGACCATTTCCTCTGTTGTTATTTTGTTCTACCAGCATTCTTAATAGTTGGGTAATGTTAGCATTGTTATCACTTTCAGTCTCTTCTAGAGGAACACTGCTTCTAGTTCTCCCTCTTCCTCTTCCTGACATTCTATATTCTATAGACCATAATCCACCACATGCATAAATCAGAACATGCTAAATAATTTTTAAAGACAATGCTCTGAAAATAAACTCACAACTTTAGAAGAACAGACGATGAACTTTGATCCAGCTGATGGTGCATGTGTTTATCTCAAGAACGTTGCTCTGATACCATGTTGTGACACCCAAACCCAACGGGGTCACGAGAAATGGGGTAAACAAAAATTTTCGAATAGAAGAAGGGCTAAAAGATAATTTGTTATAAGCTGCATCTCTTATAACTCCAAGAGAAA
>KQ995662.1:275364-291216 GCA_001598015.1 Dorcoceras hygrometricum
CATTTCAACAATAAACAAGCAAGCAGATCCATTAAACACAATATATGCCTCAAATGGTATAGAAAAAGATCAGCTTTTACGTGCCTTGATGAAGCTTTGCAACAAACAGCAATTTCCTGCAGGAATCCTCCCCTTGAGCAACGCACGATCCTTTCTTAAAATCTTTTGAAGAACACTTTAGACTTTTCTTTTGCAAATGATGAAAGTCTTTCTTTAGAAACAAGTATTTATATGAAAGGGATTAGTGGCAAGCTACTTGTGATATCAAGCATGACACACTCCTAAAAGTTAGTAAAATTCCCTTCATATTATTTTAATTTGTAAAACACCAAACCTTTTTCAAAAGAAATCATTTCACCTCCTTAAAACATTTTACTTTCAATTTCAAACCAACTTGTGCATTGCTCTTTGGAGTTACCTGCTGAAATCAGCTGCAGCGCAATCTTACCTGCTGAAATGAACAATTCAGCAGATACATGATAATTAAAAATTGCCAAAATGGCCCATATGATTTATGAAATGCATAAATATGATCCTAAGGATTTTGGGGCGTTACATAACTCATCATGCAGCTTCAATCTATAAGCCAACTGTCCGATCCTCTCAACAATCTCAAAGGCACCAATGAATCTAGGAGCCAATTTACCCTTCAATATGAATCTCATCACACTCTTGAATGGAGAAACTTTGAGAAACACTAGATCGCCGACCTCAAACTCTAAAAGTCTGCGTCTTTTGTTAGCATAGCTAGCATGTCTATCTTGAGCAGCTTTCATCCTAATCCTGATCAACTCAATCTGATCCTTCATGTGTTGTACAAACTCATGAGCAGACAACTGCTTCTCACCAATCTCTTCCCAGCAGATCGGTGATCTACATTTACGACCATAAAACGCCTCAAAAGGCGTCATCCCAATAGTCACCTGGTAGCTGTTGTTATAAGAAAACTCAACTAAGGACAAGGAATCATGCCAGCCACCACTGAAATCCAATACAACTGCTCGCAGCATATTCTCTAAAATCTGATGGTCCTCTCAGACTGACCATCTTTCTGTGGGTGATAGGCTGTACTCATAGCCAATCTCGAACCCATCGATGCCTGCAAGCTCTTCCAGAATCTAGAAGTAAACATTGGATCTATATCAGACACTACTGAAACCGGCACTCCATGAAATCTCACCACAAGGTCAATGTACAGTCGCGCCATCTTCTTCATCGAACACCTCAAATCATAGGGAATGAAATGGGTTGACTTTGAAAGTCTATCAACAACAACCCAAACAACATCACATCCCCTACTCGATCGAGGCAAATGAGTCACAAAATCCATGGCGATGTGCTCCCAGTTCCAATGAGGCACTTCAAACTCTGTAGCAATCCACCAGGTCTCATCCTCTCAGCCTTGACCTGTTGGCAATTCAAACATCGAGCTACAAATCCAGACATATCATTCCTCATGCCTTCCTACCAATAGTGTGACTTCAAGGCATGATTCATCTTCTTCTCGCCCGGATGCACACTATACCGACTACAATGAGATTCATTTAAGATGGCTTCCTTAAATTCAACCAGATTCGGAACCACCAACCTACCTCAAAATCTCAAGCATCCATCAGAAGCAACAGAAAAATCCTCAGAATGACCATTCTGAGCCTTAATCTTCAACTCATGAACATACGGATCAGTTCTCTGTGCTGCTCTAATGTCTGCTAAAATCTGTGGCTCGACCTGAAAAGAAGAAACCACAAAATACCGGTCACTCGGCTGAAAACGCCACCCAGAAGTCCCCAAATCCTCATGGACTTTGGATATACTCATCGACATCAACATCGTCGATTGGGCTTCCTACTAAAAGCGTCGGCCACTAAATTCATCCGCCCAGGCTGATACTGAATCTCACACTCAAAATCCTTCAGCAACTCCATCCAGCGGCGTTGCCTCATATTCAAGTCCGACTGCGTGAAGATATACTTCAAACTTTTGTGGTCGGTGTACACCACAAATTGTTCACCATGCAAATAGTGACGTCAAATATTCAAGGCAAATACTATTTCAGCCAACTCTAAATCATGAACGGGGTATGTGACGCCCGAACTCACGGGGTCACGGATTTGGGGTGAAATAAAATGTTGAAATAAAAAGAAGGGCTGAATGACAATTTGTTATAAGCTGTATTTCTTACAACTTGGAAAATTTCGAAACACAAACACAAATCTGACATACACATGTTCGGCGCCAAGTACTGAGATTTTGCGGAAAACAGATTTCATATATATACTGCAATTGCGATATTACAACATCTGAAATTCTATATGAATTTACTACTGTTGCAATTGATCTAATACAGATGTCTATGATAAAAGACAACAACATCTAAGACACAGGAAACATTGTCCATAGATAAACACTTCACCACCCAGCTGTCTCAGCTTCCACCTTCCGCTTGTCCCTTAACTGTCTCACCTGCACCATTTTAAAAGCTAATGAGCCTAGGGGCTCAGCAAGTAAAATCTGAGTAATAACTAAGTCATTTAACGCAGGCAGACATCTGAACATTTACATAACTGAGTTTAAAGGAACTTCATTTAAACGTAAACATTCTTTAGTAAACTTTCTTAAAAAATTCTTTCATAACTTTCTTTCATAGTTTTCTTTCATAGCTTGGATGCGGGGACAATAACCCAGATCCCTTCATTTTATTTCTTATACTTTAATATTTATGGCTTAGAAGCTCTCCTTAGGTCTGTTGTACACTTGATCAAATGACTTCTGATATCAGTTCTAGCATATAGCTCGTTGTGAAGGGGAAATCGACATCTGGACAATTGCTCACCCTTTCGTTGTGAAAGAGCAACTGACATCTGGACAGCTGCTCACCCTTCCGTTATGACCGTCTATTATCTATGCCATAAATCCTTAAAAATAAACTTTCGTTCCTAGAAGCTCTCCTTAGGTCTGTTGTACACTTGATCAAATGACTTCTGATATCAGTTCTAGCATATAGCTCGTTGTGAAGGGGAAATCGACATCTGGACAATTGCTCACCCTTTCGTTGTGAAAGAGCAACTGACATCTGGACAGCTGCTCACCCTTCCGTTATGACCGTCTATTATCTATGCCATAAATCCTTAAAAATAAACTTTCGTTCCTTTAAACTTCTTTTCTTTTGAAATCTTCTTTGAAATCTCCTTTGAAAATCACCAGGGTTCACTTCTTTTAAAACTCGCTTCCCAATTTTAAACTTGCTGAGTATCAGATTTGACTACTGAAAAATGATCGCTGAAATGCGAACAGATTTCTCTAAAGGAAACTTTACTGGAATACAAAACAGATCTCTATCGTGAAAACAGATTCTATACTAGAAAGAGTATACGCAACGTCGAAATAGATGTGACAAGGAAATTGTAGCGTTAGCGCGAAACAGAAGTCTGACTAGGAAAATACGTCGCCAATCATTGAAACAGATTTGGCTATGGAACTGTAGTGCTAGCGGGGAAACAGATGTCACCACAGACATATTGTTTGGAAAAGAAACAGATGTTGTTGGTCAATTCAGATGTCAATGAAACTAGATTGGTCAACTCAGATGTCAACGAAACTAGATTGGTCAACTCAGATGTAAATGAAACTAGATTGGTCAACTCAGATGTCAATGAATAATCGTAATCGACTCAGCAGTGAAGTGATAAATAATGTGAAATCTGACCAAACTCAGAGGTGTAGCGAAAACACGAATCTGAAATGAAAACTTCTGATTTAAATATGAGATTTAGTCGCTAACATAGGAAACGAAGTCAATAAGAACTTGGTGCTGCAACATAACAAACGACATCTACGATACCAGTTCTGCCTATCAAACCAGACTTGGTTTCTGATTCGACTAGCATCTCCGATTACATAGAGTCAAGTTCAGATGTTACCATACCAGAAATAAGAACATTCATGAACATAAGTGACTCAAATCTGAACTCCTCAGTACTTTCAAACATATTCAATATTTCTTAAAACATTCTGGAAAAACTTTGGAAGCAGAAAACATAATTTTGAACCCGGTCTTTCTTCTTTTTCTTAAACATTCTTGAACATACGTAAACATGAACTTAAACATAACTTTAAACATACAGGAAATCAGATCCATAAAATGAGGAAATTCAATATATGCTTTAAATGGTGTAGCAAAGGATCAGTTTTTACTTCCTTAGAACTAATCTTTACAACGGAATTTTAAATCCTGCAGAGTTCCTCCTCCTCAAGCAATCACCACGAGCTTCTTTTGGAAATATTTGAGAGAGAACACAAAATAGTTTTCTTTGTAAGTGAAAATAAACTTTTCCTTCGTAACAAGTATTTGCATGGGAGAGATTAGTGGCAGGTGAGGTGTAATCATCAAGCATGACACACCTTACCTAAAGTTATGAATTTTAGTAAAATTTCCCTCTCTATATTCTAATTTGCAACTCTTCCAAATACTTTTAAAAGAAACCATTTTGTCCTCATTAAAATCATTTTCAACAGATTTCTAAAACCTGCTCGTGGCGCTTGGAGTGACATCTGCTGGAACTTGCTGCATCGTACCTCTATTCTAAAATCAGTAAAATCAACTTTCATAAAATAGCTCATGCTAACATTTGAATTTTCATTTTGACCCTTGAAGTAAATAAGATTCATATATATATGGTCCTATGGATTTTGGGGCGTTACAACTCTACCATCCTTATTGAAATTTCGTCTTTGAAATTTACTTACCAAACAGATATGGGTAAAGGTTAAGCATATCAGCTTCTGTTCCCCACGTAGCTTCTCGTTCAGATTGGTTATACCATTGTATCTTAACCATAGGAATACTACGGTTTCTTAGCTTTCTAACTTCTCGAAGAAGAATCCTCTCTGGTCTCTCTTCGTAACATAAATCTGGTGCTAACTGGATTGGCTCATGGCTTAGCACATGCGAAGGGTTAGGAATATACTTTCTCAAAGCTGAAACATGAAAAACACTATGCACTGCTGACAACTGCGGGGACAGTGCTAAACGATAAGCTAGCGTTCCTATTCTTTCTAAAATCTCATATGGTCCAATATATCTTGGACTCATGTTAGGACCGAAGGATCAGATCTCTATACAATAAACAACATTAACATGAGGGAGGGGCGAGATCTGATCCTATGAAAATAAAGAGAGCGAGCGTTGCTACTGTTAAAAATTTTGTGCTGCTATTATGAGGTGCAATACCTCGGGTTCTTGAACATTATACAGAGCACCGGAGACAGATCTGGTATGTAATAAAAACATGCGGAAAACACCAGAACTGAATCTTAATTTTAAAACTAACTCAAATAGATTTCTGTTAAACAATTTGAATGATGCGTGTGACTGTGAAATCTGTTTGCTATGTGCAAGTGTCATTTCTGTTATTCGTGCGTGCTAATGTAAATGCTAATGCGGAGTACTGTAAATAAATAAAAGAATACAATACACTGATATTTGTTTCTGGAAGTTCGGAGCTCAATCTCCTACATCTCCCCTTCTTCCTCCTCGGAAGGTTCCATTAGAATATGAGTCACCGAGCCTCGCTCCAGGTGAACTCATATCCTTTACACCAGCCATCGGCTGTGTCACTCACTTGTTTTACGCCTATGTGAGAAAGGCTACAAACACAGAGTTTAACGTCTTCGTGCTTGGACAGGATCTGATTTTTGGATTGTGATTCACTCGCTAATCAATTTCGCACATCTCTCAAAATATGCGAGTGAATCTGTGTGTGATATTTTACAGTGAACGCTCAAATCTCTAAAGAATAAATCTGACACACTGGGAAAATGCTTCTACAAAAGCTGATTAGAACTCAGCAGTCGACGCTCGTAGTAAGCTCCTCTCTAATGGTGGTCGACTGCTTCGTTCCTCTATTTTTCTTCCCTCTGTTTTTGCACTATGCTTCAATTGATCTATCAAAATCACCGTCTTCAACAAATCTCCTTGTATATATAGCTTCTCTCCAAATATGACCGTTAGACAGTAGATTCAAATCTCTTTGCGCTTGTCAAGGCCAATTTGTCTTCTTACCAAATATGTGCAATCATCCGCTGCATATTGTACTATTTCCCAAATAGTACAAATCTTGTCCCCTTAAATTAAGGCATTTGCACGACTCAATTTCAGCCATTGATTCTTTCCATTTAAGCGATTGATTGCGTCTGAATGTATATCAGCAAATTGTTCAACAGCTGTTCCCCCAGCTGTTGGTTTTCTTCGTCATAACATTGTTCAACAGCTGATCAATGGTTGTTGTCATCAGATACTGTAATAGTATGTCCACAGCTTCTGTAATAGTATCTGCCAGCAACTTCTGTTTGATTACTTCGTCTGTTTCAGACTCTTCAACAGCTTCGTCAACAGTAACTTGTTGTTTCATCTTCAACAGCTTCTGTAATATTAACTTGCTGTTTCATCTTTTCTTCGCGATACGTCTGATTCACTGTTAAGAGTTAAACGACGTCGCCCCATCTCTTGCGCTTCTCTCATCAACTGCTGATATTGCTTTTGCTCAATTGTTGATTGTGATGACATCACTACTGACGGCATCATCGTTGATCCATCTACTGATTCTGACGTCACTGCTGTTGATCCATATTGTTTTCTGCTGATATTGCTGATCATAGTTGCTGATCACAGCTTGTTGTCTGCTGATAAAGCTGACGTCATCATCGCTGATTCCAGATTCCTCCAATAGAAATGCTGACTTCATCATCCCCATAGCGCTCCAGCTGGTTCTTATCGTTCCAGCAGCTGGTACATCAACTTCCAGCAGCTGGTTCATTTTCATTGACACGCAACAGCTGGTGTAACTTTGTTTTAGCGCTACGACTGATTCTCCTTGACGCGCAACAGCTGTTTTTTGATCCTTGATGCGCAACGGCTGGTTCTCTTTTAATTTCACTTAGCTTGCGACTGATTTACTGTGGCTTGCGACTGAATCACTGTAGCTTGCGACTAATAAACTCTTTGCTTCTCATGACTGGACATATTATGCTTCATGACAGTCTTCTTCGATACTTTTCTTGTTGTATTTCCAGCTAACATCTGTACACTAAGTAGAAACATTAGTAACACAATAACAGGTTTTGTGTAATTCAAAACACAGATCTGGATCTGTTATCCAGACCCATCAACTCAGCTTCCTTGATTAGATGGCATAACTAACACAGGGGCTTCTATCAGCGTTTGTTTCAACTTGTCAAAGCTGATTTGACATTCTGGAGTCCATTCATACTTAACCAGATTTCTCGTCAACGAGGTCAAGGGAACAGCTATCTTCGAAAATCCTTGGATAAATCGCCTATAATATCCGCATAAACCCAAGAAACTCCTTATCTCTGAAACAGATCTTGGTACTGGTCAGTCACGAACAACTTCTACCTTAGCTGGGTCAACTTCTAATCCATCCTTAGATATAATATGACCTAAGAATGCTACTTTCTCCAACCAGAAGTCACACTTGCTAAATTTAGCAAACAACTGCTTATTCTTCAAAACTTGAAGCACTGTCCTTAAATGGTCGACATGCTCAAATCTGGTCTTAGAATACACTAAGATGTCATCTATGAACACAAATACAAATTGGTCCAGAAATGGTTGGAAAACTCTATTCATTAAATCCATAAAATCTGATGGAGCATTCGTAAGTCCAAAAGGCATTACTAAGAACTCATAATAACCATATCGAGTTCTGAAGGCTGTCTTATAGATATCTGATGCCTTAATCTTTAACTAGTGGTAACCAGACTCAAATCAATCTTAGAAAAGACTACTGATCCTCTCAATTGGTCAAAAAGATCCTAAATTCTAGGAAAGGGATATTTATTTTTAATGGTCAGCTTATTCAGCTCCCGATAATCTATACACAACCTCAGACTTCTATCCTTCTTCTTAACAAAAAGTACAGGGGCTCCCCAGGTGAAGTGCTCGGTCTAACAAATCCCTTATCCAAAAGATCTTGTATCTGTTCCTTTAATTCCTTCATCTCTGATGGAGCTAATCGATAAGGTGGTCTCGAAACTGGAGCTGCTCCTGGAACTAAGTCAATCGAAAATTCAAATTCTCTGTCTGGTGGTAGTCCATGTATATCCTCTGGAAAAATCTCGGGAAACTCATACACCACCTCCACACCTGAAAGTTGGGGTTTACTAATCGTTGCTAAGGACGACAAGCTCGCCAAAAATCCTACCCCTCCTTTCCTCAAACAGCGTTGAGCCTTAAGAGTTGATATAATACGGGGAATCCTCCAAACATGATTAGCTTCAAACTTAAATGGATCTCCTCTGGGTGGATTAACCACTACTGTCCGAAGCTTAAAGTCTATCACTACTCCATACTTAGTCAGCCAGTCTACTCCCAAAATTATATCGAACTCAGGCATTGGTAACACAATTAAATTGGTGATAATCAAATGCCCTTGAAGTCTAAGTTCTAAACTTCATAACAAGTCATGGGATACTAACTCTTCTCCCGAAGGTACTGTTACACAAAAGCCTATAGCTACTTGTTCAGGCTTAATGGGTAACTTCTTAGCAAACTTGGCTGCTATAAAGGAGTGAGTAGCTCTTGAATCTATCAAAGCCATAGAAGGCAAACCAGCAATCATAATCTTACCCGTGACTACTGTCGAGTTTGGGTTGTCTTGATCAGCTGTCATCACGTAGATATCGAACTCAGGCATTGGTAACACAATTAAATTGGTGATAATCAAATGCCCTTGAAGTCTAAGTTCTAAACTTCATAACAAGTCATGGGATACTAACTCTTCTCCCGAAGGTACTGTTACACAAAAGCCTATAGCTACTTGTTCAGGCTTAATGGGTAACTTCTTAGCAAACTTGGCTGCTATAAAGGAGTGAGTAGCTCTTGAATCTATCAAAGCCATAGAAGGCAAACCAGCAATCATAATCTTACCCGTGACTACTGTCGAGTTTGGGTTGTCTTGATCAGCTGTCATCACGTAGGCTCTACTGGTCACCAGTTGCCTTGACTTTGGGCAATTCTTCATGATATGCTGATAGGATCAATGTGGCACGAAAACAGGCCTAGGAGTTCAGAAGGGGGGGGTTGAATGAAATCCTTGGTATTTTAAATTTTCGAAACCGTTTAAAACTATTTTTACAAGCACCGCTTAACTTAAGTCCGAGTTACCAAACTTAAGGTATCTCAGTTTAAATGGCTGATTTCTCGGTTAAAAAAAATTTTGCGGAAAGAAACCGATTAATCAGTGAACATTATAAACAATAAATAATGCGTAATGTAAAGAGTTAAGGGACAAGAAATTTGTTTCTGGAAGTTCGGATATGAATATCCTACGTCTCCCCTGCCTAGAGCCTGGAGTCACCATGTCCTTAAGAATACCAAAAAACAGATTGCTCCAGTTTATTTTCACATTACAAGTGATGGCAGTCATCAACATGAATCGATCGCGGGTCACGGAATCAAAGGACCCAGCTTTGACATAAAGTGTTTTCGCCAGTATATCACTAAGAAGGCGATATTGGATCTTCATTTCCTTCTTCAAACAGGAGATTCTCACTTGCACTTTAGATTCAGAGAAAAGACTTCGCACATCAAACACAAGATTCTTAGGCACCTCTGATAAATCTATCAAACCCTCCGTCGGTAGATCAAACGCCGCTGTAAACATCTCTTCAGAAATTTAAATCGCTGTTCCCCTGAAGGTGCTGACCACCACTCCATCTCTCACTGAACAATTTTCGAAAAACTCGGTGAGGGCAGCTTCGTAGAACAAGGTGGGACACCCAAGAAAGTCCTTTAACCCCGTCGCAATAAATGACTCAAACATTTGTACTAATCCAGCATCGTCCATGCCGAAGACGGAGTCGAAGTCGACGTGAAGGCTGCTGCTAATCAAAGAAGATGCATTATAGATGGTTGATTGAGTGCGAGAGTACCTGTGAATTAGTTGCAGAGAACACACAAAGAACACAAGAGAGCAAGATAGCAAGAGAATAATTTTTGCAAGGTAGTGAAATCTGAACAGTAAACACCGTAAAATATTAGGAATTTGAAAAGTTACAGAATAGGAGACGGTGTAGATGTGACTATTGGAATAATGACAAACCACGTGTCAATCATCCAACGGCGCGTACAAATTTTGGAAATGATTTGAAAAGATTTTACCCGTACAGGGAAAAAGGTTAAAAAGACGCGCGCCAAAATATATATAGTCACAACTGCTGCGACTGGTTTAACAACGCACAGCTGATTTTAATGTATCGCAAGGAATAAACAGGATCTGATCACAAATAAGTGTCGACTGTGTATATGCAACGTCTGAGTGTATCCAGACGCAACATATTCAGACGACTTCACACTTAACAATTCAGATCCCGGTTCCCCCTGCAACTGGTATTTTCCAACACAAGATGCTTCCCTCAGCTGAGAGTCTACTGTTCCCCCTGAACAAATAACTTGCAGCTGAGTTAGATAATGGCTGACAACCTGCAAAATATGTTAGCTCACAGACAATCAAGGCAATTCAAGGAGACCTAATATGTTTTTAAAGTAAGAAAACTTAGCGTCGGTAGAGGTTTGGTAAAGATGTCAGCGACTTGCTGCTCAGTCGACACGTACTCCAACCGGACGTCCTTATTCAGCACGTGGTCCCTTATGAAATGGTGCCTGATGTCGATGTGCTTTGTTCCTGAATTCAGTACATGATTCTGGGTAATCGCAATCGCACTAGCGTTGTCACAGAGAATAGGCGCTTCAGAAGCATCGATGCCATAGTCCTTAAGCTGATGTTGAATCCATAATATTTGAGCACAGAAGCTGCCAGCCGCGAGGTACTCTGCTTCAGCTGTCGACGTGGCGATTGACATCTGCTTCTTACTGAACCAGGAGATCAGTCGATCCCCTAAAAAAACAAGTTCCACTTGTTCTCCTGCGATCAATCCTACATCCTGCGTAATCTGCATCACTATAACCTATTAGTTGAAAGCTTGAGTCTTTGGGATACCAAAGACCCACGTTGGAAGTACCCTTTAAATTTCAATATTCGGTTTACAGCTATGTAATGCGATTGCTTTGGCTCTGCTTGGAATCTAGCACACATACAGATAGCAAACATGATGTCTAGTCTGCTAGCAGTTAAGCATAGAAAAGAGCCTATAATACCACGATACAATGATACCTCTATGGCAGATCCATCTTCGTCTTTATCTAACTTTATCGAAGATCTCATCGGGTTGCAGCTGCTGAACAATTGTCCATGCCAAATTTCTTCAGCAGTTCTTTCGTATATTTCGCCTGGTTAATGAATATACCATTCTCCAGCTGTCTAACTTGTAAACACAGAAAGAACGTCAGCTCCCCCATCATACTCATCTCGAATTTGTCCTGCATTAACTTGGAAAACTTCTTGCACAGTTTGGGGTTAGTCGACCCAAAAATAATGTCATCAACATATATTTGAACTAACAGAATATGGTCAGCTTTAACAAACTTAAATAATGTCTTATCCACTGTGCCTATAGTGAAGTTGTGTTCGATTAAGAATTTTGACAAAGTATCATACCAAGATCTGGGAGCTTTCTTCAACCCGTACAGAGCTTTATCCAGTTTGTAAACAAAATCTGGATGTGTATGACTTACGAATCCAGGAGGTTGTGCAACATACACTTCCTCTGTTAAAACGCCATTAATAAAGGCACTCTTAACATCCATCTGAAAGATTTAAAGTCTTTGAATGCAGCATATGCAAGAAACATGCGAATGGCTTCTAATCTAGCTACTGGTGCGAAGGTCTCATCAAAATCTATGCCTTCCATTTGCCTAAATCCTTGCGCTACCAGCCTAGCTTTGTTTCTAGTAACTATGCCATCTTCATTCAGCTTGTTCCTAAAGACCCATCGAGTTCCTACGACTGAATGATTAGAGGGTCTAGGTACAAGTGTCCAAACATTATTGCGCTTAAACTGATTAATTTCTTCTTGCATTGCTTCTATCCAGCTAGGGTCAGCTAAGGCCTCATCTATCTGCTTGGTTTCTATATGAGATATGAATGCTGAATCAAAATGATCATGAGATAGTTGGCCTATTGTGCAAACTGGAGATTCGAAATTACCTATGAATTGCTCGGGTGGATGATTTTTATTCCACCGGAGATCAAGTCCAATTAGATTTGCTCTTTGTTCCCCTTGTGTCGCTGGCTGGTTTGCAACTGCTGGATCAGCTGACGCCAATTGATGTTGAGCATTGTTGGCTTGTGCGTCTGCTTCCAGCTGTTGTGATCGTTGTTCCAGATGTGAGCTAGGATCAGCTCTTGTTTCAGCTGATGGTCTGGATACCAGCTGATGATCACTTGCGACTGGTTTTCCAGACGTTGGTCTTAATACTGAATGATATGATGTGCTCGCGCCTTGTTGTCCAGCTGGTGGTGAAGAAACCAATTGATAATTTGTGCTAGCATATGGTACTTCAGATGTTGGTCTTGAAACCAATTGAGAAGCGCTTGCGACTACTTGCGCAACGTCTGGTTTATCAACGTCTGTTGGAGCAACATCTGATTGATCGTTGTCTGGTTGAACATTTGTCGCTACACTTCCAGCAGCTGGTACACTTGGGAAGATCTGACCCTGTATAGAATCATTGTTAGTTAAATCAATGACTACTGGGTTACACGTCAGATCTTGTTGTGCAATGTTGTGCGATGTGTCCACTGCTGGTTGTTCCTCAGCTGAATATCTTTGTGGCACGTCGTCGTCTGATTCTTCAAGGCTTGTTGACTCCATACGTGAACACAAATCATGTAGGCATGCAGCTGAATTTGATTTGAATCTGGTTTCATCAAATACTATGTGTGCTGATTCCTCAACTGTCAAGCTTCGATTGTTGAAAACACGATACGCTTTGCTCACAGCTGAATAACCTAGGAAGATACCTGCATCAGATTTAGGTTCAAAGGCTGTTAGATGCTTCTTGCCATTATTATGAATGAAACATTTACACCCAAACACCCTGAAGTAAGAAATATCAGGTTTCTTGCCATGCCAGATCTCATATGGGGTTTTATCATGCATCCTATTAAAAATCGATCTGTTTTGCATATAACACGCTGTGTTAACTGCTTCTGCCCAGAATTTTTGTGAAATCCAGGAATATGCAATCATAGACCTAGAAGCTTCTTTTAAAGTGCGTTTCTCCTTTCAGCTAACCCGTTTTGCTGAGGAGTTCTAGCTACTGAGAGCTCATGCTTTATCCCCATGTCATCCAGATAAGAAGTTAATTTAAAATTTAGAAACTCAGTACCGCGATCACTTCTTATTCGGTTGACTAAACAAGATCTGTCATTTTGTAAACGTTTTAAAAGACGTATCAGCTGGTCGGCGGTTTCAGATTTTTCTTTTAAAAACAACACCCAAGTATATTTTGTAAAATCATCAACAACTGCAAGGGTGTAATTCGTTCCCCCTAAGCTCGTTACTGAAATAGGACCAAAAAGATCCATATGCAAGAGCTCAAGGCAACGGGTAGAACGTTTTCCGCCTTTATTTTGAAAGTCGATTTAATTTGCTTACCCAGCTGTCATGCTGCACAGATATTATCCTTAGAAAAACTAATTTTTGGCAGACCAGAAACCATATCATGTTGACTCAATTTAGCAAGTTTTTTGAATGCAAGATGATTCATTCTTTGATGCCACAACTAGCTCTTGGAAGAACCAGCTGCAAGGCACAAATGCTCAGATTCCAGCTGATCTGACCAATTGATTATGTAGGTATTCCCGGAACGTTTGCCTACCAATACAGTCAGACCACTTGGACTCTGAACCGTGCATGTGTGTTGCTGAAACTGGACTGAATAACCTTTGTCACACAGCTGACTAATGCTAATCAATTTATAACGAAGGTTATCAACAACTAGGACGTCTGAGATAGAGATGTTAGTTGCTGAAACTGGACTGAATAACCTTTGTCACACAGCTGACTAATGCTAATCAATTTATAACGAAGGTTATCAACAACTAGGACGTCTGAGATAGAGATGTTACCGTGGATAAGCTTACCCTTACCCACAGTGTTACCGTATGCGCTATCACCAAAGACTATCTTTGCGCCTTTGTGTGGAATGACGTCTAATAGAAGCTTTCGATTTCCTGTCATATGTCTTGCACAGCCGCTGTCCAGGTACCACAAGTTTGATACATCAGCTGGTTCGTACCTGTTATCCTGCAATCATAAAACCAGCTTTTGGTACCCAATTTTACTTGGGTCCAGATCGGATTACCCCTTTCGGGTTCCATACTTGAATTACCTTAACAGTTTTTCCAGTATAATTGTCCGTGAGTTCATAATTACAGTGAGATCTGTTGAGTTTTGATTTCATATTCTGACCACTTGATCTCTCCTCGGCTGAGTCTTTGTCCAACCAGATTTTGCCTTCCTTGAATTATGCCTCGGCTGGTTGGGAACAAAATACTTGTAACCAGCTTTCGCTTTATCCTTGTCTAGATTGTTCTTTACCCAGCTGGGCTTGGAATTCTCAGGTATTTGAAAACCGATACCAGCTTTTCCATTATCGTTCAACTTGGGAGAGTTCTGGTCATCAAATGTTATCGACTCATAGCAGTTATATATCATGTTGGCTTTGACAAAGCTCATCTTGTTGAACTTGTCATATACCAGCTGTGATTGAGTACTTGTTTCTCCTTCACTACTTTCACTACTACTGAAACCCAAGCCAGATACATCATTCACTGGCTTTTGACTTTCTTGCAGCTTGTGGAGAGCACGAGCCGATTGGTTCCAGGAGCTCATTTCTTTAGTTAATCTTTCAACTTCAGCCTTGAGCTCACTGGATTCGTTTCTCAACAAATCATTTTCTATCATCAGCTTACTCAACTCAGTCTTCAAACTGTAAATATCCTCAAGCTCCTCAGAACTTGATTCAATCGAATTATTTTTCAGACTTATGTATTCGGCCTTGATTTCCTCAAATGAGTGAGAAAGCTTCCTGTACTCTTTGACCATGTCATTAAGTGCACTGACAAGGTTTTCTCGTGTAAATTCAACATTGGAGAAGTCAAATACCTCGTCGTCAGATGTTTGGTCAGCCATTAGACAGTGAACCTCCTCCTGTTCACTATCGCTGGATGATGAGCTGCTGGATGAAGATTCTGAATCAGTTTCTGCCCAGCTTTTGGTGCTTTCCTCAGCCACCAGTACTTTGCGATCATGCTTGCGGCTGGATATTTTGTCACCTCTCGTCCTCATCTGTCTATCTTTGAATTTGTCCTTCGATCTGTCCAAAGTTCTTTCATCTGATTTGTCATCTCTGTTGTATCGATCCTCATTCTTGTATCTATCATCAGTTCTCTTGTCATCTCGCTTGTATCTATCGTCTTTCTTGGGTCTGTTGCACTCAGCTGCAAAATGCCCTGGACGTTCACAGTTAAAACATTTCATATCAGTACTTGCTTTATCAGATTTATGACAATTATTGTAAGGGGTAGAAGGGTTAAAAGATCTTCTCAACTATTTCCCAAACTTCTTAACGAAGAGGGACATGACGTCGTCGCTGAGTTGATCAGCTGTCTTGCTTGTGCTTGGAGAGCACTATTCAGTAGTTGTAGCAGCTAGTGCTTTTGTCGGCTGGGATGTTGAGGGTCCAGCTTCTGCTCTTGTTTCCAATTCGAACTCATACGCCTCAAGGTTCATGAACAGATCGTGAATTTCTAGCTGGTTCATGTCCTTTGATTCCCTCATCGCCATTGTCTTCACATCCCACTCTCTGGGCAATGCTCTCATCACCTTCAACGCCAACTCTCTGTTACTGTATTCTTTGCCCAAACT
>KQ995662.1:306660-319193 GCA_001598015.1 Dorcoceras hygrometricum
GCTGCGATAGTGTTTGCCTTGAAGATTTGGCGACATTATTTGTATGGTGAAGAATTTGTGGTGTACACCGACCACAACAGCCTGAAATATATCTTCACGCAGTCTGATTTGAACATGAGGCAGCGAAGATGGATGGAATTGCTCAAGGACTTTAACTGTGAGATTCAATATTAGCCTTGGCGGATGAACTCAGTTGCTGACGCACTGAGTAGGAAGACCCAGCCTATGATGCTTTTGTTTTTGAGTGCTTCGAGAGTCTATGAGAAGTTGAGTACTTCAGGTTGGAGATTTCAATCGAGCGATCAGTACTTCATGGTTTCTACGATGCAGGTTGAGCCACAGCTTTTGCATGACATCAGGGAGGCGCAGAGGACTGATCCCTATATCCATGAGTTGAGGATTAAGGCCCAGAATAGTCAGTCTAATGACTTCTCTGTTTCTTCGGATGGTTGTCTGAGATTTCGAGGGAGATTAGTGGTTCCAAACCTGATTGATTTGAAGGAGGCCATCATGAATGAAGCGCATTGTAGTCGGTACAGTGTGCATCCAGGTGAGAGAAAGATGTATCATGCCTTGAAGTCTCACTACTGGTGGGCAGGTATGAAGAGCGACATCTCTGGTTTTGTTGCTCGATGTCTGAATTGCCAACAGGTAAAGGCCGAGAGAATGAGACCTGGTGGTTTGTTGCAGAGTTTGGAGGTGCCCCAATGGAATTGGGAGCACATCGCCATGGATTTCATAACTCACTTACCTCGATCGAGCAGGGGATGTGATGCTATTTGGGTTGTGATTGATAGACTTTCAAAGTCAGTCCATTTCATTCCCTATGATGTGAGGTGCTCTATGAAGAAAATGGTGAAGCTGTACATCGACCATGTGGTTAGATTGCATGGAGTTCCGGTTTCGATAGTGTCCGACAGAGATCCGAGGTTCACTTCTTGATTTTGGAAGAGTTTGCAGGCAGCTATGGGTTCGAGATTGGCTATGAGTGCGGCCTATCACCCACAGATAGACGGACAGTCTGAGCATACTATCCAAACTTTAGAGGATATGCTGCGTGCAATTGTGATGGATTTCAGTGGTGGCTGGCGATCTTGTGTTTCTAAAGATTTCTCCTTTCAAGAGAGTCATGCGATTCAGATTTAAAGGCAAGTTAGCTCCCAGATACGTTGGTCCTTTTGAGATTGTTGAGTGGATTGGACAGTTGGCTTATAGACTGAGGCTGCCCGAGGAATTAGCAGCGATGCATGATGTCTTTCATGTGTCTATGTTGAGAAAATATGAGCCAGATCCATCCCATGTTCTAAGAACCGACGAAGTTGAGCTAGATTCTGCCTTGAGCTATGTTGAATATCCGGTGCAGATTCTGGATAGGAAGGAGAAGCAGCTGAGAAACAAGATAATTCCGTTGGTGATGGTCCAATGAAGCAAGCATGGCCGAGAAGAAGCAACTTGGGAAGTTGAGGAGAAGATGAAACAAGACTGGCCTCATCTGTTTGGGCACTGATTGTGCAGATTTTTCCAGGTAAATTTCTGATTTTTGCTTCGAATTTGAGTAGATTTTGTGCTGGTTTGAATGTTTGTTTGCTTCTGCCCTTGTTGCCTTTGATTTCGAGGACGAAATCTCTTAAGTTGGGGAGAATGTGAGGGATCAGGTTTTGGATTAAGGATTAATCATATTTTCAGATTTCGAATTTTAGGATTTTGGGTGAAATCCGTTTGGAATTTGGAGTTGAATTGTAGAAATTATGATAGAAATCTAATTTCCTTAGTAACGCTTGATTTTAGCGCAAGCGGAGAGGTCTGGTGAGTGAGATCTGTTTTCTAAAGTTATCTGGTGAAATCTGGTTGAGAAATGTTGTTGTTTAGAGTGAATTTTGATAGAGATCTGTTATCCCTTAGCGTTGCGTGAATTTCCGCGAGATTTGAGTTAAACGGTGTCGTGTTGGTGAGGTCTGGATGACCAAGAGTGAAGCGTTTGCATTTTGTGATTCCAAAATGTCAACACGGGTCAACGCATTTAGTTGTGATGAGAGATCTGGTGACGTAAGCAGATCTCATGATTGGTAACGTGATCGCGTTCATAGGAGAGATCTGGCTTCGCGTGAGGGATCTGGTAGCGTTAGCGTGTTACGTGAGATGGTGACACGTGTTGGTCAACGTGTAGCGTTGACGTCTGGTTTTGGCTATTGCGTAGTAGAGATCTGGTCCTTAGCGTTATTCGTTGAGAAGAGATCTGTTTTAGCTTGCGACGTCGTTTTATGTTATGCGCATGTTTTAGCGCTGAGATCTGTTTCTTTAGAACGCTGTCGTTTTGATGGTTGCGCGAGAATTTGTATAGCGTGAGGTCTGTTGGGACTTAACGCATTAGCGAGAGATCTGTTTTGCGATATATTAAGTTGTAGGACTCTGTTTTTGTCGGTGTTCGACTTGTTTTGTAGCTATTTGAGTGGAGAATATAAATCTAAGTGTTGAGTTACACTTAGAGCATTTTTAGACCCGATATTTCTTATCTTCCTTCTCGAAACCCTCGAATAGCTACTGTTCATCGTAACTTTTCATCGCCGATTCCCGTCGCTTCCAGCCTCTGTTTTTGACGATATTGGTGGCGCTGGACTCCTTGAGACTTGCTCTTCCTATTGATGCTAGTTAGGAAGCCATGAACAACGAGTTGGATTATCCCGAAAGCTTCTGCGTGTGCATTTCCCGTTGAGCATATTCTGCATCCAGCTCTTTTGAGCTTCTGGGTGAGCATTCCTCGTTGTTTTGAGCTCGGTAATTGTAGTTAATACCTGCGTAGATGAATAGAACAAGAGTTGAATTCTGGCCGTAGGTGTTAACGTGTTTATGTTTAGATTTGAGCTAAGATTTTAGCTACGTTGCACAGATTTCAGTTCCTTGAAGCTTTCTGTCGAGAATTTCGAACCAGGAGAAATCTGTTTCGCAGGTTGTGAATTTCTGCCGTGCTCTGTTTGAATTTGTGAGGTAGAATTTGTGGAATTGAGGTACGAGTGAGCAGCTCTTACAGCTTTGATGCATGAACGTGCGTATAATTTCAGGCTATGAAATCTGTTGGATTGTTTCGATGCTCTTACGTGAAACTGAATGTTGAATTGAGTTGTATATGTTCTGTTTTACGTATTTGATATCGTATGCATCATGATTTGAATAATGAATGGCATTCATGCATACATCTTGAGCCTGAATTGACAGATTGATTTGATGACCTGATTGGATGCCACGTTGTGACTGGTCGACTGATGAGTCGTGCCCGAAAAGTCCAACGCTATCATCGGAGTGGTGACTACCTGATTCGAGTGTCTACCACCAAGCTGTGATGGGCTGACGGGCCCCGATGATCACGGACCGATGATTTCCACCGGCTGATTGGCTGCGAGTGGTATAGAGGCTTGATTTGATTTTCCAATTGATAGATTGGTCTAGCTATCCGATTCTTTGATAGCATTCATGCATTCATAGCATTGATTTATGGCATGTTGCATGTTTAGCTGTTTTGATAGCTCTTCGTACTGAGGCTTGACCTCGTATTTTGTTTTCCTGCTTTTGTTTCTAGGGTCTGTGTTACCCATTTGCAGGATCTTCAGGTAGCCAGGCTGGACAGAGCAGTGGTGCAGCTGGTCGATCCCCTTTTCCATGAGTCCCATTTCTATTTATGATATGTACTGAACCGGGGGATGTCCCGTGTTGCTGTGTATTGGGGATCTGTATTCGATTTGAATTGTTGTTGTTACCTGATTGTATAAGTTTGAATTAACTTATATTTTGATTATCGATATTTTGAAGGTATGATTTTACGCTCAGGCCCAAATGATTTTAAAAAAAATTTTAAGCCCTGATTTTAGCTTCCGTCTTTATGCGTTTTTAATGTGTTAATTGTGAGTAATTAGCACGGGGCCGACACCTTAGGTCCGTTGTTCACTTGATCAAATGACTTCTGATATCAGTTCTAGCATATAGCTCTTTGTGAAGGGGCAATCGACATCTGGACAATTTCTCACCCTTCCGTTGTGAAAGGGCAACTGACATCTGGACAGCTGCTCACCCTTCCGTTATGACCGTCTGTTATCTATGCCATAAATCCTTAAAAATAAAGTTTCGTTCCTTTAACTTCTTTTCTATTGAAATATTCTTTGAAATCCTTTGAAAATCACCAGGGTTCACTTCTTTTAAAACTCGCTTCCGAATTTCAAACTTACTGAGTATCATATTTGACTACTGGAAAATGATCGCTGAAATGCGAACAGATTTCTCTAAAGGAAACTGTACTGGAATACAAAACAGATCTCTATCGTGAAAATAGATTCTATGCTAGAAATAGTATACGCTAACGTCGAAACAGATGTGACAAGGAAACTGTAGCGTTAGAGCGAAACAGAAGTCTGACTAGGAAAATATGACGCCAATCACCACAGACATAGTGTTTGAAAAAGAAACAGATGACGTTGGTCAATTCAGATGTCAATGAAACTAGATTGGTCAACTCAGATGTCAACGAAACTAGATTGGTCAACTCAGATGTCAACGAAACTAGATTGTTCAACTCAGATGTCAATGAATAATTGTAATCGACTCAGCAGTGAAGTGATAAATAATGTGAAATCTGACCAAACTCAGAGGTGTAGCGAAAACACGAATCTGAAAAGAAAACTTCTGATTTAAATATGAGATTTAGTCGCTAACATAGGAAACGAAGTCTGAATAAGAACTTGGTGCTGCAACATCACAAACGACATCTACGATACCTGTTCTGCCTATCAAACCAGACTTGGTTTCTGATTCGACTAGCATCTCCGATTACATAGAGTCAAGTTCAGATGTTACCATTCACCAGAAAGAAGAACATTCATGAATATACATGACTCAAATATGAACTCCTCAGTACTTTCAAACATCTTCAATCTTTCTTAAAACATTCTGGAAAAACTTTGGAAGCAGAAAACATAATTTTGAACCCGGTCTTTCTTATTTTTCTTAAACATTCTTGAACATACGTAAACATGAACTTAAACATAACTTTAAACATACAGGAAATCAGATCCATAAAATGAGGAAAATCAATATATGCTTTAAATGGTGTAGCAAAGGATCAGCTTTTACTTGCCTTAGAACTAAGCTTTACAACGGCAGTTTAATTCCTGCAGAGTTCCTCCTCCTCAAGCAATCACAACGAGCTTCTTTTGGTATTTGAGAGAGAACACAAAAGAGTTTTCTTTGTAAGTGAAAATAAACTTTTCCTTCGTAACAAGTATTTTTATGGGAGGGATTAGTGGCAGGTGAGGTGTAATCATCAAGCATGACACACCTTTTAAATGGTGTAGCAAAGATCAGCTTTTACTTGCCTTAGAACTAAGCTTTACAACGGCAGTTTAATTCCTGCAGAGTTCCTCCTCCTCAAGCAATCACAACGAGCTTCTTTTGGTATTTGAGAGAGAACACAAAAGAGTTTTCTTTGTAAGTGAAAATAAACTTTTCCTTCGTAACAAGTATTTTTATGGGAGGGATTAGTGGCAGGTGAGGTGTAATCATCAAGCATGACACACCTTACCTAAATTTATGAATTTTAGTAAAATTTCCCTCTCCATATTCTAATTTTCAACTCTTCCAAATACTTTTAAAAGAAACCATTTTGTCCTCCTTAAAATCATTTTCAACAGATTTCTAAAACCTGCTCGTGAGTTGCGCTTGGAGTGACATCTGCTGGAACTTGTTGCGTCGTACCTCAATTCTGAAATCGGTAAAATCAGCTTTCATAAAATAGCTCATGCTAACATTCAAATTGGCATTTTTACCCTTGAAGTAAATAAGATTCCTTTATATATGGTCCTATGGATTTTGGGGCGTTACAGAGTATCTCGTCTCATGGGGCTTCAACGGTCGAGACGCATAAGCTATCACACACACGTTCTGCATCAGCACGCAACCCAGACCACTCAGAGAAGCATCAGAGCAAACTACAAAACCTCCAGAACCCGAAGGCAAAGCTAACACAGGAGCAGTAGTCAACTTCTCCTTAAGCAACTGGAAACTCGAATCACACTCTTCAGTCCAACAAACTTCCTATCTTTCTGGGTCAACTGAGTCATCGGCCTAGCTATCAAAGAGAACTTCTCAATAAAACGCCTATAATAGCCAGCCAAACCCACTACGGATCTCGGTCACACTCCTAGGTCGCTCCCAGTTAAGAACTGCTTCGACCTTACTCGGATCCACGGAAATCCCTTGTGCTGAAATGACATGACCCAAAAAGACAACTCTATCCAGCCAGAATTCACACTTGCTGAACTTCGCATATAGCTGTGAGTCTCTCAGTTTCTGCAAAACCAATCTCAAGTGCTCTTTATGCTCTCTGAAGTTCCTCGAATACACCAGGATGTCATCTATGAATACAATCAAAAAACGATCGATATACTCGCTGAAGACGCGATTCATCAAATCCATGAAGACAGCAGGTGCATTCGCTGATCCGCAACTGATGATAACCAGACCGCATAATGCCCATATCTAGTCATGAATGCCGTCATTGCCACATCAGCGTCTCTGATCCGCAACTGATGATAACCAGACCGCAGATCAATCTTAGAGTATACAGCAGATCCCTGAAACTGATCAAACAAGTCATTACTCCTCGGCAACGGATACTTGTTCTTAATCGTCGCTTTGTTCAACTGCCAAAAATCCACACACATCCTCATACATCCATCCTTCTTCTTCACATAAAGAATCGGAGCTCCCCAGAGCGACATACTCGGTCTAATGAAGCCCTTCTCTAACAGATCACGCAACTGCTCTTTGAGATCCTTCAACTCAGCTGGCGCCAATCGGTACGGAGCTCTAGAAATCGAGGTTGTTCCTGGCACCAATCTATGCTGAAGTCAATCTCTTGTCTCGGAGGGAATCCAGGAATCTTATCCGGAAACACATCAGGGAACTCTTGAGCAATCAGAACATCGCTCAACTCTACTCGTGATACTCGGGAAACATTCAAGGCATATATCATGAACCCTGAATTATCGAACGACAACAAACTAAACATCTCCATGGCAGACACCAAAGGAATCTTAGGTCGTGAATCAGCACCATAGAAATCTCATTTCTCTCCAGATTCAGCCTAAATTTACACCATGGAAACAATCCACTGTCGCTCTATAACTGGACAACACGTCCATTCCCAAGATACAATCAAAATCTCTAATCTCCAAGACAATCAGATTAGTCACTAGCACATGCTCATCAAACCTAAGAACACAATCCAACACCACCTCACGGGACAACAAACTCACGCCAGCAGGGGTAGATACAGATACAACATCACACAGTGGGGAAGAACTCAACCCACACCCATACACAAACAACTCAGAAATAGTGGAGTGTGATGCTCCAGTATCAAACAAAACTCGTGCAGGAAAATCAAAGATAAAGAAAGTACCTGCAATCACTCTACTAGGTATCTCATCCACTTGCTCTCTCGTCAAGGCGTTCACCTGAGCCTGCTGCGGTCCCGGAAACTGAGGTCTCGAAGGTCCACCAAACCTAGAAGGTTCACGGGGTTGGAAACCTGATCGTTGGGACTGAGAAAGGTTGCGGTCTCTGCAAAGAACCATCAGCTGAACCTTGTTGTGACTGACTCAAAGACTGTCCTCCAGCCGAACACACTCGAGCAAAATGTCCAGGCTGCCCACAATTATGGCAAAGGCCCTGAACTCCATGACACTGCGAAGTCATATGACGACCTCCACACTGTCCACAAGTCACTCCCCCTCCGGAGCCACTGCCACCAGAACTCACTGAACCAGAAGAACTCGAGTTCGAACTCTTCTTAAACTATTTTCCTCGAGGCTTGAACCTCTGACGATTCGACTGTTGTGGCACTTGAGGAGATTGAAAATAAGGCATCGCTTCTGGTACAGGTTGAAAACTATGTCCAGATGCCGACTGAACCTGATTCTGCACCTCCATCAGACACTCCTCAATATCAACTTCTCTATCCACAGCCTCAGCATACGTCGCAGGGGAACCAGCTAACACCATGCGGAACAACTCGGGCCTCAACCCCCTCAAAAACTTGTTCATCTTCGTCCTCTCCTGGTTCGCAACATGGGGAACATACGAAAACAGCGAAGAAAACAGTCTGGCATACTCGGCCACCCTCAAGTTCCCTTGCTTTTAAGTTGTCAAACTCCCGCTCACGGTTGTTGTAGAAAGACTCAGGGGTATACTCCTGTCGAAAAGCTGCACAGAATCTCTCCCAAGAAATCAAAACTCCAGTCTCTCTCATGACACGAGAAGTATCCTTCCACCAGCGTTGAGCATGCTCTCTCAACTGCAACACTACTAACTTCAGTCTCCTCTCTTGCGAGTACTCCACTGCGTCAAACAACTCTTCCATGTGCTCAAGCCAGCCATCAGCAAACAGACCAGCCTCGACACCAGTAAACGTCGGGGGGTTCATCCTCTGGAACCTAGAAAACACTAGCTCCATCTCTCCAATCTGTCGGGTCACATCATCCACCTCTACTTCAACCTGTCTAGCTCGGCAACGCAAAGGTATACCTTGTTGCTCAACATCCTCATCACTACGCAGGGATCTAGACTCCCCATCTACCTGCCTAGAAATCCTACTCCTACCTCTCCTCGACGGCATCTATCAAAACTCAGAGATAAGAAAACAAGTAGATAGAACACAGAGGCAGATAATCAAATCCAAATCACAGAGTCAGTCAAAATCAAAACTCGAACTCTATGCCTAGACTCAAGTGTGATAAAAAGGATACGAGCTTATCCCAGTTTAAGCTCTGTACCAAAAATTTCAGGTCTGGTCCGCTAATACATCAATTAGTCACAAATATGCGGAAGCATCATAAAAATATGGGCTAAAAATTTTCGAATATGGGTCTGATCCAATATCATTTAAAATATATTCATACTCAAAATAAGAGTTTAATTCAAAACTCAAACAACATACAATAAAACCAATAGTCAATCAACTACAGATCCCCCAAAATAAATAAAGGCACGGGACATCCCCTGGCTCAATATAAATATCAATACACTGGGACTCAATTCAAAAAGTGGATCGACCAGCTGAAGCTCCACTCTGTCCAGCCTGGTTACCTGAAGAACCTGCAATGGACAACGCCGACCAAAGCAGCCCAAAACAGGGAAAATAAACGAGGTCAAACCTCAGTACGAAGAGCACCATAAAAGCATCTATCATATCAGAAAATGCAATATCTCAATCGTGCATTGCATGAAAAGGGCTACCAAGAATCATCGATAGACAAGTATAGCACAAGGACTCAGCTGTGCAGATCTCATCATCATCATCATCTTGTGATCTTCAGGTGCGACGACTCAGCGACCATCACAAGGCAAATCAAGTGGTATTCAGGCACGACGACTCAGTCGGCCACCACATCAATAACAAATTTGGACGTTTCAGGAACGACGTCTCAGCCAGCCGATCACAACGTGCTAAGGAATTCAGCTCTCAAAGGAATCAGGCTCAATATGTATGCGTGAATGCACAGCAGACACATGCTTAAAATCATACATATATCTCACGCACAAAACAGATATGAGCATCGAAACATCATACAATCAATACAAAACACAGCAGCTAATACACGAAAGAAATATCCCAGAACTGATAACAAAGCTGCTAAAATCTAGCTCAATTCGTACCTCAATTCAGCTTCTACCTCAACAGATCTTACAAAAACAAAGGCGCAACAACCAACTCAAGTCTACTGCCCTAGCAGCTTCACGACGAACTCAACATAAGCCACTACCAGCTCGAATCTGTTAATATATCTAAATATCAACTCAAATCCGAACTCAAACAGCTTAAATTCTAAAGCCTCATAGCTCACTCAGCTACCTAGACTCTACAGAGCACCACTCAGCTCTCAACGAAGCTTAGAAAGAAATCACTTACCCAAAGCTATTAAAGAACAGACAAGCTACTGGTCAACAATCGCGAAGATACTCGAAGACTGCAACATCTTCGCGCTCCTAAAATCCGGCGACCCCAGTATCCAAACTGGTATCAATCGAACGTCCTAGACAATACGAGCTCAGCGCTACCAATCTTGCTCCAAACAACGACGAAAAACGATGGGAATTGACGGAAATAGGGTTCGATGAACAGTACCAATCGAGGGTTATCGAGGATGAAGATAAGGAATATAAGGTTCGAAAATACTCTAAGTGTTGATCGACACTTAAGTTAAATCCCCAAGTCCAAGCTACAGTGGAAGTCAACCACCGACCAATTCAGATCCCATCGCTAAGGCAGAAGTCTCTCAAATCTGGCCTCAGCTATCACTCACATCTGACTACGCTAACTCGGATCTGATTCTCAAATCAAAGCACATGCTTCTAATCAAAATGACGTCGCTCTACTTAACCAAACGACGTAGCATAGGAGTCCCGCTCTCACAACAGATCCCGCTAACACTCACATCTTCCAGCGCCCATCCACATCTGAGCAACACTGGACCCCTGACCATCGCTGACTTCCCCAAGTAGAGGCTCACATCTCTTCACGCTCGCTGAACAGATTCCATTCACTAGCACCAAATCCGAAATCACGATACGACATCGCATCTTCCCTTGCAACGCCATATCTAACTAACACCCAAAACGACGGTGTTTTGCTCCCTGCTCGCGCAATTCATGAAAACACTCAAGGGCACATCTGAACATCCAGATTCCTCCCGATAGAAACCAGCGACTCAAAGCTGAACAGCTCTTTGTCAAATCCGACAATTCACCAACCAGATTCGACCAAAATTCTAAAATCTGAATTTCGGTAATCACATCTCTCGTGATCAATTCTAAACCAAATCTGGATTTACAACCTAATTACCGAATCTCAATCCTCACATGGAGTTTTGAGTTAGAGTAGTTCATATCAGCTCAGAGTAGAATCGATTTAGATCCTCTTAGAGCATTTCAGATGAGAACAGTACAGAATCACCTTAGAGTAAGCAAATTAGATCAAATGAGATCAGATCGGATAAGCAGTTCAGATCAACTCAGATCATAATCGAACAGAATCAGCTCAGGGTAGAACAGAACAGAATTAGCTCAGATCAGATTAGAAGTGCAGAGAGAATCAGATCAGCTTAGAGTATACAGGACAGAGCAGCCATGATAGAATTAGCAGAGAGAACCGACCAGCTCAGAGATCTAAGCTAGAGCAGCACAGACCAGATCAGCTTAGAGACCAGATCGGAGATATCAGCTAGAAAGCATAGAAGAAAAAATCATATTAGAGCATCGAAGATCAGCTTAGAGAATCGCAGATCAGATTAGAGCGACGTAGAACAGCTTAGAGCAAAATGAAGAAAACTGAATCAGCTTAGAGAAGAAGCACAGAAACAGCTCAGAGCAAAACAATGAAGAAATGAAACAACTCAGTGCAAAACGAAGGAGAACAAAACAGATTAGAGCAGCTTAGAGCAGATCAGCTGAAAGTAGTTTAAAGAAGAGCATGATCGATTAGATCGAAGCTTCAACCAGGCCAGATCAGATTAGAACAAAGCTTCGACCAGACCAGAAGGAGAACATTTCAGACGAATTATTTTGTACAAGCATAATTCAGAATACTAGAAGACAAGTTAATTTGTCTGATCGAGAAAGATCTCACATGTTCAAAGTCAACAAAGCCTGCAAATACATTTTACAACAATGTCAGAAACTTTATAGAAGCTTTTCAACGGCTAGGAACTTGTGTCCAATGGATATCAGATCAAAGGCTATATATATATATATATATATATATGGAGAGCTAAACTAATGAAAATAAGAAGCCCGAGAAAAAGAGAAAAGAAAGAAGGGCTTGTATGCATAGTCGAGAGATAGGAAACTCCGGTGGCAGTTGGTGTACAAGTTGAGAGTTGGTGCCCAGGTATGAGCTGGAGCATAGCCGAGAGCTTATATGCAGAATCACTATAGTCTTCTGCACAATGGGAAGAAGATGAAGATATCAGCTTAGGAAGAAGCACTTCCCAGTGTGTAAGATTCAGTATTTGAGAGAGTGATCTTACACTATAAATCTCACACACACACGTTCACTAACATATTGAGAGATGACCGAAACAATTTAGAGTAAATGTGAAAAACAAAATCAATTTATTATGTAGTCTTTCTCACAGAGACGTTAATAAGTGAAACAAAGTGTCTAGGAGACTCAGCTTTGGGCAGTGGGTAAGTCCCAGCTGAGATGGGTCTGAACAGAATGCTGTAAGATCAAAGTCTTCTAGTGAATCCTCCCGACTGTTAGAGTAGATGCCCAACTAGCCAACTTGTGGCGTGTGGTTTATAGACTCTTGTATATGACAATCTTTATATATGATATTCGCATTTCATTTATGGCATTCTTTACTTTCATTGTGTTGTATGATGATTAACAATTGCGTTGAGTAAAGACCTTGAATGCACTATAGTGTATGTTAGATGTGATAGTGGGTATGACGGCTATCATGAAACACATCTAATAGTCACTGTGT
>KQ995662.1:336341-346681 GCA_001598015.1 Dorcoceras hygrometricum
ACCCATTTCTAATTTCAGATTTCAGCATTGTTTATTTGTTCGAATAGCTGGTTTCTAATTTTCAGATTTCATAAGGTGCAGAGATCCGATCAGCTGTCACCCGAGCATGGCTAAGAAATTTTCAAACTTTACAAATAAAATGATGTTGGATGGGGGAATGGTTAAGTTTCAGATTTTGGGTAGTACTTTTACAAATCATAATATTGACAGGGAATTTTATGTAAAATTTTCTGAAGTACGCATGGTTTACCATGCCTACTCAAGTATTTCTCCATATTGCAAATCAGACCCCCATGCCATTGTCCTTGTGAGCTATAAGTTCATTCCTTTGCAAGAAAATACTCATTTTCGCATCAAAGAAAATAGGAAGCTTATCGTCGCGCTCGGGAGGACTCTCTATTCGTGACCTGCTGTATCTCGTGATTTCTTCTTATTAAGGCAAGTAAATATGATTCTTTCTACGCCATGAAAGCATATGCATTGTTCTCGTTTCGTTTCATGATTCTTGCCTAAGTTATGTTCAGCCTTTGTTCATGTTTTGCTGATATTGATATGAATGTTTAATGTTCGGGTTCACAGTGGGTTATGTTTGGAACTCAAAAATGTATTTTACGAAGTGGATGTTGAAGATGTTGATGTTATTTTAAAATGCTGAGCATTCAGGTTTCTATTTCATCGTAAAGCTGCAAAGTCCTCCCTTCTCTTCCGGTGGATGATAATATCAGAACTTGATGCTATGTATTCGGTAGTTGTTAGTTGAATCAGTATAAATTATGGTTTGATAAACAATAACTGATAGTGTGGTTTTCGTTTTGATGTTATAACACCAAGTCAAAATCAGTAGTTGCACTGTTCATTCCAACAGTTGCATTCCATTGTAAATTCAGTAGTTGCACTGTTAATTTCTAAAGGTACTATTCATTGCGACTGGTTCCTATATTGAGACTGGTTCCTATTCATTGCGACCGGTTCTTATCTTGCGACTAGTTCCTATTCATTGCGACTGGTTGCTCTCTTGCGACTGGTTCCTATTCATTGCGACTGGTTCCTGTCTTGCGACTGGTTCCTATTCATTGCGACTGGTTCTTATCTTGCGACTGGTTCCTATTCTTGCAACTGGTTTCTATGTTGTGACTGGTTCCTATTCATTACGACTGGTTCTATGTTGCGACTGGTTCCCATGTTACGACCGATTCTTTTCCCTAACTACCCAACGTCTCATTCCTTCCAACGACTAGTTGTACCCAACGACTGCTCGTATCCAACGACCATTTATTCCAATGACTAATTTCCTATGTCTCAACTAGATGCTCAGTGAAGAATGTTTTGATGGAAAATGATTTAAAATGAAGTGAACCCTGATGTTAAGATCTGATTCCGTTCAGTAGATGTTTAAAGGAAGAAAATGTTCAGACTTTAGGATTTATGGCAAGATAACAGACGGTCCAAATTGGAAGGGCGAGCAGCAGACGAGAGGGTCGATTGCCCCTTCATATTGGGTGAGATTTCACCATATTGAACGAATTCCCCGAGGTTTTTCCAGAAGACATATGCGGACTGCCACTTGATAAGGAATTGGAATTCGCAATTGATTTAGTGTCAGGAGCAGCACCAGTTTCTAGACCATCGTCTTGCTCCATCAGAAATGAAAGAATTAAAAGAGCAAATACAGAAAAGGGCTTTATTCGACCAAGTACATCACCATGGGGAGCCCCTGTTTTGTTCGTCAAGAAGAAGGACGGGAGTCTAAGGCTGTGTATAGACTATAGAGAGTTGAATAAGCTGACGAATAAGAATAAGTATCCATTTCCTAGAATTGAGGATCTGTTTGATCAGTTGAAGGGATCGGTAGTTTTCTCTAAGATTGATTTGAGGTCTGGTTATCATCAATTGAAGATAAAACCAGCAGACATTTACAAAACAGCCTTTAGAACACGATATGGTCATTATGAATTTTTTGTAATGCCCTTCGGACTTACTAACGCCCCCTCAGCTTTTATGGACTTGATGAATAGAGTTTTCCAACCCTTTTTAGATCAGTTTGTAGTTGTGTTTATTGACGATATTTTGGTATACTCCAAGAATAGACTAGAGCACGCAAACCACCTAAGAACAGTGCTTCAGATTTTGAAAGACAAGCAGTTGTTCGCCAAGTGTAGCAAGTGTGACTTTTGGCTGGAAAAGATTTCTTTTCTCGGGCATATTATATCCAAAGATGGATTTGAAGTAGACCCAGCGAAGGTGGAAGTCGTTCGCGACTGGCCGGCACCAACCTCTGTTTCAGAAGTTAGGAGTTTTCTGGGGTTAGCGGGATATTACAGGAGCTTTATTAAGGGATTTTCGAAACTGTCTGTTCCCTTAACATCGCTGACTAGAAAGTTGAGCAAATTTGAATGAACCCCCGACTGCCAAGTCAGCTTTGAGCAATTGAAGCAGGCGTTGATTGAAGCTCCTATGCTAACTATGCCGTCTGATCAGGGAAAATTTATCATTTACACAGATGCGTCGAAGTTGGGATTAGGAGATATTTTGATGCAAGATCATAGAGTAATTTCCTAAGCTTCTCGACAGCTGAAAAATCACGAAAAGAATTATCCCACTCACGACTTTGAGCTGGCAGCAGTTGTATATGCCTTAAAGATTTGGAGGCATTATTTGTATGGGGAGAAGTGTGAGATATTCACAGATCACAAAAGTCTGAAATATTTCTTCACCCAAAAAGAATTAAACATGAGGCAGAGGAGATGGCTGGAGCTGGTGAAGGATTATGACTGCACGATCAGCTATCATCCAGGAAAGGCTAACGTGGTTGCTGATGCTATAAGTAGAAAGTCTGTTGGACTAGCACAACTCATCATCCGAAAACCATTGACATCTGATATTGAGAAGTTTGGCTTAGAGCTGGTGCCCAGCAGCTGCAATTCAGTCGTAGCTGATACCTCAATGAGATCAAATTTGTTGGACCAAATTCATGAGGGTCAGCTGAGGGATGAGCAACTACAGAAGTGGGTTAAGCAAGATAGGGAAAGAGGCGGCAGCCTCTATTTTTCAGACGGTAGCGTAATCAGATTTCAAGAAAGAATTTGGGTGCCGCAAGTGGATACTTTGAGATCAGATTTGATGGAAGAAGCCCATACAGCCCCATACTCTGTGCATCCATGGAGTACTAAAATGTATAAAGACCTCCAGCAGTTGTACTGGTGGCCAGGGATGAAACGAGACATCGCCAGATTTGTCTCGGAATGTTTAACTTGTCAGCTGGTGAAGGCCGAACACCAAAGACCAGCTGGGTTGTTGAAGCCATTGCCCATTCCAGAGTGGAAGTGAGAATGTATTGCCATGGATTTTTGTGACTGGTTTGCCTCGAACTGTTCAAGGTTATAATTCTATTTGGGTTATTGTAGATAGACTTACGAAATCTGCTCACTTCCTGTCGGTGAAGACAACCTACGACGTGAGTAGGTATGCAGAGTTGTATGTGAAAGAAATCATCAGACTTCACTGTGTTCCATTGTCGATTGTGTCTGATAGGGATTCCAAGTTCACGTCTGCATTTTGGAAAAAAGCCTGCATCGAGCTTTGGGAACAAAGTTGACATTCAGTACAGCCTTTCACCCCCAAACCGATCGACAATCAGAAAGAGTGATCCAGATTTTAGAGGATTTACTCAGAGCATGTATTATAGATTTCTCAGAAAGTTGGGATTTGAAACTACCGTTGGTGGAATTTGCGTATAACAACAGTTTCCAAGATTCCATCCAGATGGCGCCCTACGAAGCTCTATATGGACGTAAATGTAGAACGCCTCTTCATTGGGATGAGATAGGAGAGCGAGATGGTCTAGGACCAGATCTGGTAGAACAGACGATGAATGTTGTTAGAAAAATAAAGGAATGGATGAGAGCAGCTCAAAGTAGACAAAAGATCTATGCAGACAATAGACGAAGGGAACTAAGTTTTGATGTTGGTGATCACGTCTTTTTGAAAGTAGCTCCAATGAAGGGAGTGATGCATTTTGGAAAGAAGGGAAAACTGAGTCCCAGATCATAGGTCCCTATGAAATTCTGGACAGAGTAGGAACATTGGCCTATCAAATTGCACTGCCGCGTCATCTATCTTCAGTGCATAATGTATTTCATGTATCAGCTTTAAGGAAGTATGTTCCCCACCCATCGCACATATTTACCGCTGAACCAGTTCATTTAGCACCAGATTTGAGCTATGAAGAAAGGTATGAGAAGATCCTTCTTAGGAAGATTAGAAATCTGAGGAACCGTAGCATCCCCATGGTTAAAGTTCAGTGGTCGAATCAAACCGAACGAGAAGCTACGTGGGAAACGGAAGCTAGTATGCATAGTCGTTACCCAGATTTGTTCGGTAAGTAAATTTCGAGGACGAAATTTTTATAAGGTGGATAGAATTGTAAAGCCCCAAAATCCATAAGACCACAAATTCTAAATCCTTATAATTTGACAACCCATTTCTAATTTCAGATTTCAGCATTGTTTATTTGTTTGAATAGCTGGTTTCTAATTTCCAGATTTTATAAGGTGCAGAGATCCGATCAGCTGTCACCCGAGCGTGGCTAAGCAATTTTCAAACTTTACAAATAAAATGATGTTGGATGGGGAATGGTTAAGTTTCATATTTTGGGTAGTACTTTTACAAATCAAAATATTGACAGGGAATTTTAAGTAAAATTTTCTGAAGTACGCATGGTTTACCATGCCTACTCAAGTATTTCTCCCTATTTCAAATGAGACCCCCATGCCATTGTCCTTGTGAGCTCTAAGTTCATTCCTTTGCAAGAAAATACTCATTTTTGCATCAAAGAAAATAGGAAGCTTATCGTCGCGTTCGGGAGGACTCTCTATTCGTGACCTGCTGTATCTCGTGATTTCTTCTTATTAAGGCAAGTAAATCTGATTCTTGCTACGCCATGAAAGCATATGCATTGTTCTTGTTTTGTTTCATGATTCTTGCCTAAGTTATGTTTAATATCAGCATTTGTTTATGTTTTGCTGATATTGATATGAATGTTTAATGTTCGGGTTCACAGTGGGTTATGTTTGGAACTCAAAAATGTATTTTACGAAGTGGATGTTGAAGATGTTGATGTTATTTTAGAACGCTGAGCATTTCAGGTTTCTATTTCATCGTAAAGTTGCAAAGTTCTCCCTTCTCTTCCGGTGGATGATAATATCAGAACTTGATGCTATGTATTCGGTAGTTGTTAGTTAAATCAGTATAAAGTCTGGTTTGATAAACAATAACTGATAGCGTGGTTGTCATTTTGATGTTATAACACCAAGTCAAAATCAGTAGTTGCACTGTTCATTCCAGCAGTTGCATTCCGTTGTAAATTCAGTAGTTGCACTGTTCATTTCTAAAGGTACTATTCATTGCGACTGGTTCCTATATTGCGACTGGTTCCTATTCATTGCGACAGTTTCCTATCTTGCTACTGGTTCCTATACATTGAGACTGGTTCCTATTCATTGCGACTGGTTCCTATCTTGCGACTGGTTCCTATTCATTGTGACTGGTTCCTATGTTGCGACTGGTTCCTATTCATTGCGACTGGTTCCTATTCATTGCGACTGGTTCCTATCTTGCGACTGGTTCCTATTCATTCCGACTGGTTCCTATGTTGCGACTGGTTCCTATTCATTGCTACTGGTTCCTATGTTGCGACTGGTTCTCATGTTGCGACCGATTCTTTTCCCTAAGTACCCAACGTCTAATTCCTTCCAACGACTAGTTGTACCCAACGGCTGGTCGTATCCAACGACCGTTTATTCCAACGACTAATTTCCTATGCTCAACTGGATGCTCAGTGAAGAATGTTTTGATGGAAATGATTTAAAATGAAGTGAACCCTGATGTTAAGATCTGATTCCGTTCAACAGATGTTTAAAGGAAGAAAATGTTCAGACTTTAGGATTTATGGCAAAGATAACAGACGTCCAAATTGGAAGGGCGAGCAGCAGACGAGAGGGTCGGTTGCCCCTTCATATTGGGTGAGATTTCACCATATTGTAACTGATATCAGTAGTCATTCGATCGAGTGCAATGGGACCTAAGTAGAGCTTCTGAGCCATAAGTCTAACGAAAATGTAACGTTGGGATTTGATTTTATTCCCAGAACAGACGTTTACGACAAACGATGTTTTATGACTTCCTTTAAACTATAATGTCTTATGTATTGCGCCTGCATATATTGTGCTTTGTTACTCTCAGTTTTGCTTGTTGAGCCCCTAGGCTCACTAGCTTTCTTGGTGCAGGTGAGTCCGCGCCGGAGCAGATGAGAGGTGGAGTTTGAACCAGTAACGGCGTGCTAGTGTTTATCGAAGGCCTGCGTTTCCGCGATGTTCATTTTGTATTTGCTATTTTTGTTGTCTTTGATCTTAGTCAAATCTGTATTGAGATCCGTTACAACAAAGATGAATTCAAATAGAGTTCAGTAGTTGTAATATCGCGACTTCGCATTTTGTACTACGAAATTGTAATGAAGTCAAATCTGTATTGAGATCCGTTACAACAAAGATGAATTCAAATAGAGTTCAGTAGTTGTAATATCGCGACTTCGCATTTTGTACTACGAAATTGTAATGAAATCTGATTTTAACCTCTTGGCGCCAACGGTTGTACTTTGATTTTATTTTAATCAAGGCAATACAGCTTGCTTAATTTATTATTTCAGCCCCTCTATTTCCTTTTTCCTTGATTCCGTGGCTCCCATGGGGTTTGGGTGTCACACTCACATACTGGGAAGTGCTTCTTTCAAGCTGATATCTTCATATTCTTCCTTGTTTGTGCAGTCGATTATAGATTTTTCATTAAAGCTCTCGGCAGTGCACCAGCTCATACCTGGGTGCTAGATCAACTTTAAGCATGTGACAACTGCACCTTATGTTGACAAGAAGAGACAAATCAGTTTGAACTAATACAATCTTCGCACATGCTCATGTTCAAACTGTTTTGCACGTGATCTGATAGCCTCTGCTGAACTGATCTCTGAGTTGTTCTCTCCCAGCTGGTCTCTGAGCTGGTCTTTCTGAGCTGGTCTCTCTGTGCTGGTCCAGTTTGGGCTTCCCCTTACTATTCCAGCTTGGATGTCCTCTGCTGATCCAGCTTAGACGTCCCCTTACTGTTCCAGCTTAGACGTCTCCTTACTGTTCCAGCTTAAACATCTCCCCAACATCTCGCAGCTTGTCTTTTCCAGCTTGCTTCTGTTCTGCTATAGTGCTATTCTTTAGCTCGCACCTGATCATAGCCATCTTAGACCTATGGAGGCTGATCGAGTATACCTTGCATACTTGGATTCCTCGAAGAATGTTGTCACTGCTTCTTCTATAGAAACACGAGCCTTCCTGATTGCATCCAACTCTTCTAAAAGAACCTGGCTAAATTGTTATTCACTAACGCCATCTCTTAATCAGCTTGCTAAAATCCCTGATCTGGTTTGTTTTTTCCTGAGCTGATTTGTCCTTAACCATCTTAGTTCCGTTCTAAAATCATTGAGCTGATTTGTCTTTAATCAGCCCGCTTCTAATCTGAACCAACTTGCGACTTGCGCACTTAGTTAAATTATTATAAATTTATGAACATGTTTTATGTTCATCAAAATTAAGATATGATCTGTTTTATAGATCCAACAATGTCATTTAATATTTCAAATTTTTAATAAATATATGGTGTCATTCCAATATTTTAAACATTCTTACAAAATCACAATTTCTGTGATTTATATTTACTCTTTGTGATTTTCGACCATGTTTTAATTATTTACTAAAAAAATTCTCTTTTTATTCCACGCGGTTGTTGAGAGCCGATGTATTCCAATAATTTTAATTCTTGATTTGATGTAAAATTTCTGACTCCATTCTTATTCTTTGGTCGTGAATAGTGAATAGTGAATAGATAATGTAACAAGTTTTCTAAATTTAAATATATAAATAGTAAAATTAACGATGAGATGGCGACAATAACGACTTTCAATCGATTAACCTGTTTCGAAGTTTCCCAAGTCGTTTGAAACGAACGTCATATTTGCCCACCAGCCTATTAATATTACTTTAAAAGTGCCATTTTATTAAAGAAAATAAGAACAAAAAAGAAATATAAATTAATTAGTCCATAATAAGGGTTTCGTTTGGGAAAATTTAACCTAATTTTAGAAGCCAATCACGTTGGAAATTTTAGTTTGGTCAAGTGCATTTGTATGTTTTTTGTGATCTTCTTCTTCGTCTTAGTATCATGTCATTTTCAATGTCATATATGTCATTTTGAATTTTTATTCTATGATTGCTTTAGCATCCTAATGCAGGGCTAACAAGATATAAATAGTCCCGAAGAAAAATAATTAAAATTTTTAACGAAACCAAAATGTTATAAAAAGAGGAAACAGGATTAACAAAGTGAATTTCATACTTATGTACAGAATGAACAAAAAAGACCTTGATAGACTGACTTCATCATCCTTGAAAAAACATTGAATGAAACACATATATCCAATGTGCTATATAAAGAAATCGAATTCCATACTTATCTTTTATACGTCTCATTTAGGATCCTTTTTTCCTCCACATTAAATTAAAAAGGAAACACAAATATCAAAAGTGCTATATAAGAAAATCAAATTACATACTTATCTTTCATTCGTCTCATTTACGATCCTATTTCCTCCTTATCAATAAAAAAGGAGGTGATTATCTATAGAAAAATATTATAAAAGCAGAAATAATGGAATCATCTTGTTTTCTTATTTCTCATTTGGGAAAAAAATAAAATTTAATTACCAAGTAAAACTATTTTCACTTGAGCTGCTATTTCTCAAGAGCTCCTCCAAGTAATCAGCACCCAAATCCTCAAACACCACCATATTCTCCACCTTCACCTCCGTCCCCCTCCTCCCACCGCCACCGCCGTTCCTCCTCCGCATCGAGTGCTTCATCTTCAACGCCATCAACGGGGAACACCCCTCCTCTACCAACCCCGGCCTCATCCCACTCAAAGACTCCTGCACCCTCTCCACCGGGAAATTCAACACCGCCGCCTGCCCGCGCATGGAGAACGCCGCCTGATCATAAGCCAACGCCGCCGCCTCTGCCGTGTCGAACGTCCCAAGCCACACCCTTATCCCGTTCCTGGTAGAATCCCGTATCTCCGCCGCGAATTTCCCCCACGGCCGCCGCCTCACACCTCTGTAAGCTTTCTCCTTGATGGCCTTCTCCTCCCCCGCCTCACACGGCGATTTAGCTCCGTCGGAACACGGCGATCCCGGCCCTCGTTGGTCGGCTTCGGACAAGACGCTGAACAGTAGCATATCTAGGGAATCACTTTCGTTGAAAGGGAGGGAATTTGAATTTTCTGAGAATAATTCATCACCGATGGAGTTGAACACAGAGGAATCCATTTGAAGAATGAATATATATAAGTTTGAATTATATTAAATTTGGAAAGTGTTTGGGGTTTCTATTTACAGCTTACAACCTTAATCGATTTGTAGTGGTTTGTGTCTGAGGTTTGCAATCATTTATAAACACACTATTTGAAGTATACCATTATCTGTTTTTAATAATAATAATAAAGTACAAAATAATGATTCTGAATGCTTTGGCAATCTTTATATGTTTCAATAGATTTTCTTCATATTATTTTAATAATATTAAGTTTTCTTTAGCTAAAAGGAAATTTTTAGATGAGTAAATAATCGTGTAAATCATCTCATAGGTTATATTTTTTGAGACAGAATATACCCATGAAAAATATTATTTTTATGTTAAATATATTATATTTAATCGTATTTTTTTATCAGAAAAATATTATTTTAAAAATATTAATTTTCAATTCTTGACCGATCTACAAATATATTATGTTTCATGTAAAATGTATTAATTTTTCATGCTAAAAATATTACAATATAGAATTAGTCGATTCATATCACATATATAACTATTGCACGGAACCAAATTCAAAATAGTCTAGTTTATATGTAATATTTAGTGACTATTGTTTCAAGTCGTTTGGAAAATTAAGAAAATAGTATCACACAGCTGATAATTTGAGAAAATCTCCGTGTAATTTTAAAATATAGAGTTGCAACAAGTACAATAAAAATATATTTTGTAGCATACAAGAAACTGTGTAAGGGAGGATGTTTCACTTGAGCAGCTGGGATTAAATTATTTGGGATTTGGAGGATGAAGATGAATATGGCACGTGGTCAAAAGATCCCTGCACGCCGCCAGGTCAGATTAGCAGCACCTGGCTGAGGTAACGCTGAGGTAACATATTACAATTTACAATTTGCTGATATATATATATATATATATATA
>KQ995662.1:346924-361167 GCA_001598015.1 Dorcoceras hygrometricum
ATATATATATATATATATATATATGTATATGTATATGTATATGTATATGTGTATATGTAACACATAGAAACTGTATATCTAAGTATGTTTGAATTTGAAAAAGCTAAAGTGTCAAATACCATGTGCAGCTGAGCAGCTGAAACGAACAAAATTCTAGAAATTTTTTTTTAAAACATGTGCGGAAAACATAAATTTAAAATATGTCTCGTTTCTTTCTAAAACATTGCTAAAACATTTTCTCAGAAATACTTTTAAACATAAATAAAGAAATATTTAAAACGTTAAAACATCCAACAGACTAAAATCACTGAGTAAAATACTGAATGTTAACATGTTTAAAACCCAATATCTAGAAATGTATCATGACAGGACTGAAACATAAAGATGATCACGGGGTACTGATGCAGCAGGCGCTCAAAGGTCCTCACCGTCAGTCGGAATATACTCATCGACAGGATCATCACCTGCATCATTTAAACCTAGTGAGCCTAGAGGCTCAACATGCTCTATCGTAATACATAACAAAGTACATACTAATAAAATCGCATGCAAGCATATACTTGTAATTAAATAACGTTAAAGTATGAATGCGTGCATGATCTTAAAACATTTCTTCATACATTTCATATCATAACATATCATATAACATATAAGGAATTGCATAACGTAACCTGAAAAACGTATAAGTCGTATCAGTGAATGTGAGCGGGCGTATGACTGATCAGTCGTAATAACCAACGTACGTGGCGGTGTGGTTCACCCCGATATCACACGAGGATCCCTATATGTCACACCTCCTATAAATTGCCACTTCACCTCGATATCACACGAGGATCCATAGGCCCTATAATCATACCTAAAAACAGAGGATCCCCGGCCCGGATACCCGGCTAACTCCCATCATAAAACTTTGCCACATCACTTCAATCCATCGGGTTTTAACTTAAAAAGAGACATGCCTGTTGGTTCATAAAATCTCATGCTGCGTGAATTTCTTAAAATCATGCAATTTAAAAGCTTAGCCTATTAATATATAATTAATTCTTTCCTTTAAAACATTTACGTACATAGCATACTACATATATGATTAATTATACATTTACGGGCTTCTATATTTTTTCTACTTCGGCCGAGAACTGATTCCGGGGCCTGGATCACCACTTCTAGACTAATCATCGCTCTAAACTTAGCCGATGAAACGAATGTTCACCGTTTTTTCGCATTTTTGCCTAATTTCTTTAAATTTAGACTTCTTATTCCTACTGTCACGTTGTTTTTGTTGTGACAGTGTAGGGAGAACTTTGATTTAAATTTCAGGAAGACCAACTTTCGACCTCTTTTTGATTCCCACAAAAAGGGAGAGAATTGTTAGATCATGCATATGTTATTTGAGGTTTTGTGTAAATCAAAAAGGGAGAGATTGATGGATCTGTGTAAACAGATCCAGATTAAGTTTTGAATTATACAAAACCTGTTATTGTGTTACTAATGTTTCTACGTAGTGTACAGATGTAAACAGTAGAAATCTGACGAAGGAACGACGAAGAGATGTATTTCAGCTGTTGGAGTAGTTGAACAGAAGAGATCTAAAGAAGAACTGGAATAAGATTTGAGAAATCTGGATCAACAACTTAGACGTAATGGTTGGATTAGCAATGGAGACGTCCAAAGCTGAGCCAGCTGATCGTAATCAGGCAAAAGCCAAGTTGAACAGAGAGGTTTACAGTGAACCAGCTGGAGCGCTAAGGAGAAGATGAACCAGCTGGAGAGATAATTTGGACCAGCTGGAACGATAAGAAACAGCTGGAGCTCTAAGGGGACGATGACGTCAGCAATATCAGCAGACAACAGGATGGATCAGCAGCAGTGACGTCAGCATAATCAGTAGATGGATCAGCAATGATGACGTCAGCAGCGATGTCATCACAATCAGCAGTGAGCTACAGTATATCCAGTCGCAAGCTACAGTACAACCAGTCGATGGTAGTTGAATTTAGCGGTATCAAAACGATGTCGTTTTGGATAAATGAATACGACAGCGTTTTGCCTTCGTGCTAAGGTTCAGTCGGTGGATTTTGCGATGGTAATAACCAGCAGGTACATCTCTTAAGGGAAACCAGCAGGTAGCTACAGTGAAACTAAAAGAGAACCAGCCGTTGCGCATCAAGGATCAAAACCAGTCGAGGATGTATAGCAAACGATGTCGTTTGGATAAGTTAAAACGGCGGCGTTTGAACTAACCAGTCGTTGGGTAATCCAGACGCAAGCTACAGTGATCCAGTCGCAAGCACTTCAAGACCAACGACTGGGGTACCAGCTGCAAGCACAGACTTTCAAATGATATCGTTACCACCAGCTGGACAACCAGACGCAAGCACATCATATCACCCGATTTTAAGACCAGCGTCTGGACAACCAGTCGCAAGCACCTCTTCCTAGATATTGCAATGAAGGTGAACCAGCTGTTGCGCGAAGTGTTGTGACGAAGGAAAGACAACAGCTGAGCGAACAGCTGTTGAACAATTTGTTGGAGCACATTCAGCTGTTGGGATGCAATCAACGTTCAAGATGGAAAGAATCAATGACTAAGATTGAGTCGTGCAAATGCCTTAAATCAAGGGACAAGATTTTTACTATTCTGGAAAATAGTACAATATTCAGAGGAGCGTTGCACCAATTGGGAAGAAGACAAATTGGCCTTGACAGGCACAGAAGAGATTTGAATTTACTGACAACAGCTGAGCGAACAGCTGTTGAACAATTTGTTGGAGCACATTCAGCTGTTGGGATGCAATCAACGTTCAAGATGGAAAGAATCAATGACTAAGATTGAGTCGTGCAAATGCCTTAAATCAAGGGACAAGATTTTTACTATTCTGGAAAATAGTACAATATTCAGAGGAGCGTTGCACCAATTGGGAAGAAGACAAATTGGCCTTGACAGGCACAGAAGAGATTTGAATTTACTATCTAACGGCCATATTTGGAGAGGAGCTTTATATACAAGAAGCACTGTTGAAGACAGATGATGATTTAGTGTGAAGATTTTAACAGAGTGCAAAATACAGAGGGAAGAAAATTGGAGACGAAGCAGTAGACCGCCATTAGAGAGGAGCGCATAACGAGTGTCTACTACTGAGTCTCAATCAGCTTTTGTAGAGCATTTCCCTAGTGTGTGAGATTTAATTTTTACAAGAGTTGTGCTTACACTGTAAATCTCACACACACAGAGATTCATTCACATTCATGTGAGTTGAGCGAAATTGTATAGTGAATGAATCTCAAACCCAATACAAATCAGATCTCGTCCAAGCACGACGACGTTAAACTCTGTGTTTGTAGCCTTTCTCACATAGGCGTAAAACAAGTGAGTGACAGCCGAGGGCTGGTAGAGTCTAGGAGTTCTCGTAGCTGCTGGTTGCGGGATCAAGTCTGTACACGATGTGTAGATCAAATCTTCTAGTGGAACCTTCCGAGGAGGAAGAAGGGGAGACGTAGGACACTGAAGTCCGAACTTCCATAAACAAACAGCTGGTCCATGTTTTGAAGCTTTCCGCATATGAATTTTACATTTAGCACTCACGCATACACCATTGCACACACAGTAAGTCGAACAGATTTCTATTTACAGAAATCTGTTTGCAACGTTTTAAAATTATCAGGATTCAGTTATGGTGTTTTCCGCATGTTTTATTACATACCAGATCTGTCTCCAGTGCTCTGTTTTAATGTTCAAGAACCCGATGTATTGCACCTCATAATAGCAGCACAAAATTTTAATTTCTCAATAGCAGCGCTGTTTAAGTCGGTTTTAGGTCCTAACATTGGACCTTTGACACGATAATTAAAATAACAGGTCCATAATTAAAATAATTTGGACCGATTTTAAAACATTTGACTCGAGGCTCGAAGAATCGATCCGGTCCAACCGAACCAGCCGGTTCAATTGAACCGAACTGCTCCCTCAAGCCCTATGCCTCCATGCATGCGCCGCCTTCCCCTAGCGACGCAGCGCCCTTCCCGCCGATCTTCCTCTCTGCTCCGGCCACCATGGCCGGAGCCCCGCCGGCTGGACCACCCCCATGTCCAACCGGTCCTAACCTGACCAACCCTGGTCCAAGCCATGCACCTCACGGCTCAAACGAAGGCAAGGAGACGCAACGGACGTCGCGCCCCTCGCGTGAGTCGCCCAACTCACCATGTCTATTCCAACGTCCATCCTCTATATCCCCCTCTATGGACCACATATGGCCCTTCCTAGGACCCCCATGAACCATCTAAGATCGAGCCAAGGCCCCTTAGACAGCGCCTAAACCGAAGTCATGCACAAAAATAAACAAAACCGTGAGATGTAACATGAGATAATGCATGAACATGCTCATAGGTGTATAGATCCGAGACATTCAAATAAAATTCATGCATATTTTCATAAAAACAGGTTACTATGATTTAAACGGTGAGAAAAAGAAGTTGATATCACATGCATGGGTTGAAGGATATGTAGATCTGCGAGGTACGAGCGTTGTAGACGCGAGATCGGGGCGCAACCGGCTTTGGATCGCCAAGCTTCTTCAATGGAGGCAGGTTCGAATTTTGTGTGTGTTAATGGAGGAGGGGAACGGCTGGTAAGTAGTGAGGATGATAGGTTTAGTGTAGATTTTAGAAATAATGACCCATATAGCTTTAATTAAGAAAATACAAGCTTGCCCCTCTAATTAAATTAAAAAGGTGTTTAAAACTCATATTTGGGCTTTAATGGTTACATAATTTCGAAATATAGACCTCCTAATAATTTAAAATGCCCAAAAACTCAATATACCAGCTCGTATAGGCGAAAAACGGGTTCCCCTCCAAAATAATTATAAAAATCCTAATTTTCAGAAATTGTCGCTTAAAATAAAATAATTTCATTCTTAAAATCCCATAACTTAAAAATCTCAAATTATTTTCATTCCGGTCGACCCTAATCTCGTCCACACGTCCGTAGCTCAAGCAGGCTGAAAAATAACACATGCATACCATGCAACATAAAATCGTAAATAAATCATATAAAATGGCATGTAATCATGTAAAAATATTTTCCCCTAGTCATGCACTCATTTCTACGTAGTCAGGAAATTCTAGGCGTTACAACTCTTCCCCCTTATATTTCGTCCCAGAAATTGAGTACGTACCGAATAATCCGGGTAGCGCGTCTGCATATCGGCCTCGGTCTCCCAGGTAGCCTCATCCTCGGTGTGGTTCTACCACCGGACCTTGACCATCGGAATACTCCACGCTCTCAGCCTACGCTCCTTCCTAGCTAGAATCTGCACAGGTCACTCCTCAAACGATAAATCTGGTGCCAACTGGAGCGGACTCAAAATCCAACACATGAGACGGGTTCGGAATGTACTTACGCAGCATCGAGATATGGAAGACATTATGCGCTGCTGACAGACTGGGTGGTAACACTACTCAATAAGCCAGAGTACCAACCCTCTCCAAAATCTCGAATGGCCCAATAAATCTCGGGCTAAGCTTGCCCCTCAGGCCAAAGCGCATCACGCCCTTCATGGGCGATATTCTCACGAATACATGATCTCCCACAGCCAGCTCCAGATCTCGTCATCTCTGATCGGCATAACTCTTCTGACGACTCTGGACTGTCCTCATCCTATCCCATATCCTCGTCACAACATCTGCTGTCTGCTGTACTAACTCCGACCCAATAAGCACTCTCTCGCCAACCTCGTCCCAGTGTACGGGAGATCTCCCTATGTCTTTCTTCATCCCTGGCCACCAATACAATGTCTGAAAATATTTGTACATCTTCGTACTCCCTGGGTGGATGGAATAAGTCGATGCATGAGCCTCAGATAAGATCTCGGCTCTCAACTGTCCAGCGCTCGGCACCCACATACGGCCTCTGAAACGGACTATCCCGTCCTCAACAGTGTACAGACCTCGTCCTCTATCCTCATCATGCTGCCTCCACTGCTGTAACAGCTCATCGGAAGCCTGCCCCTCTCAGATCCGCTCTCGAATATTCGGCTGAATCATGAGCGCTGCTAAACTCGATGCACAGCCTCCTGAATAAAGCTCTAGACCAAACCTCTCTATCTCAGTCTGTAGTGGCCTCTCAACTGACAAACCAGCCACCACTGCAGTTTTCCGGCTCAAAGCGTCTACCACTACAATAGCCTTACCCGGATGGTAGCTAATTTCACAGTCATAATCCTTCACTAACTCTAACCATATGCGTTGCCTCATGTTCAGCTCCTTTTGGGTGAAGAAGTACTTGAGGCTCTTGTGGTCGGTGAATATCTGACACTTCTCGCAGAACAAATAATGCCTTCAAATCTTCAGCGCAAACACCACTGCAGCAAGCTCCAAATCATACGTCGGATTGTTCTGCTCATAACTCTTCAACTGCCTCGACGCATATGCAATGACCTTACCACCCTGAATTAGAACTGCCTCCAAACCTCTCAATGAAGCCTCTGTGTAAACCACAAACTCCTCGTGGTCCACTTGCATGGCTAATACTGGTGCTGAAATAAGGGCCTCCTTCAGCTGATCAAAGTCCTCTGACACTCGGGACTCCACACATCTTCGCATTCTTCCTGGTCAAGGATGTCAAGGGCACTGAAATTGAAGAGAAGCCCTTGATAAATTTGCGATAATAATCTGCCATGTCCAAGAAACTACGAATCTCCACTGCATTCCTCGGAATCCCCCAGTTCTGCACTGCCTCCACCTTCGATGGGTCCACAAAAATCCCATCTCTCGATACAATATGCCCTAAGAAAGCCACCTGCTCCAGCCAAAACTCGCACTTGCTGAACTTGGCATACAATCTATGCTCCCTAAAAGTCTGCAAATCCGTCTGCAAGTGCTGTCTGTGCTCCTCCAAGCTCCTCGAATAGATCAGAATATCGTCGATGAACACAATGATGAACTGGTCCAGATACTGCCTGAATATCCTGTTCATCAGATCCATGAAAATCGCTGGGGCATTCGTCAGGCCAAACGGTATACCAAAAACTCGTAGTGGTCGTAGGCCCTAAGAAAGCCACCTGCTCCAGCCAAAAACTCGCACTTGCTGAACTTGGCATACAATCTATGCTCCCTAAAAGTCTGCAAATCCGTCTGCAAGTGCTGTCTGTGCTCCTCCAAGCTCCTCGAATAGATCAGAATATCGTCGATGAACACAATGATGAACTGGTCCAGATACTGCCTGAATATCCTGTTCATCAGATCCATGAAAATCGCTGGGGCATTCGTCAGGCCAAACGGTATCACCAAAAACTCGTAGTGGTCGTAGCGTGTCCTAAAAGCAGTCTTGGACACGTCCTCATCTCTAACTCTTAGCTGATGGTAGCCAGATCTCAGATCAATCTTCGAGAACACCGAAGCTCCCTGCAATTGATCGAACAAATCCTCAATCCTCGGAAGTTGATACTTATTCTTCAATGTGACTCTGTTCAGCTACCGATATTCAATGCACAATCTCATGCTACCATCCTTCTTCTTCACAAACAACATTGGCGTGCCCCATGGAGAAAAGCTAGGGCGAATGAACCCTTATCAAGCAACTCCTGAATCTGTTCCTTAAGCTCCTTCATCTCTGTAGGAGCTAATCGATAAGGTGCTTTAGAGATAGGCACTATCCCTGGCATCAGCTCAATAGAAAACTCCACCTCTCGCTCCAGTGGAATCCCCACTACGTCATCAGGAAAGACGTCTGCATAATCTCTGACTACCTCCACATCAGATAGTGAAGGGCCTGCTGAACCTCCAGAAGCGATAACGCTGCCCAAGAAGGCCTGACATCCATGCTCAACTAGCCTCCTGGCCTGCAGAAAAGATATGAATATGGGCTTCCGTGGACTCCTAGCTGCCTCAAATAAGAAGGCCTCCTGCCCTGGCGGTCTGATAGAAACTGTCCTCTGTTGAAAATCAATCACGGCTCCAAACTCTGTTAGCCAATCCATGCCTAGGATAAGGTCGAATCCTGTCATCGGCAAAACGACCAAATCTTATCTAACTGAATGATCCTGAAATATCATCGTCAGACCCTGCACGACGCTGGTCTTCGTCAACTCCTCTCCTGATGGAACCGTCACGGCGAGAGCTACCCCCATGCTCTCTGGAATAATACCATCCTATGTGTGAATGCACTCGAAATAAACGAGTGGGCCACCCCTGAGTCTAGTAAAGCGAGTGTAGTGACCTCACGCACACGAATCTCGCCTGAAACAGAAACGTCACACAGGTACGCGTTTAAGGCCATACTAAATCCCAAAAGCAGTATAGATACCTAAGTTCGCTAGTCCTATCCGTCAAAGTTCCCAAAACGAGTCCTAGGAGTCTTATAGTTCCCACCTATGTTCACCTAGCAATTAAGGCAACAAGTTTCCTAACGGTGCTCTATCTAACATGAAATTCCAAACACCCCGATAGCACATAACAAGGTACAAAAATCTAAAGCGGAATACCTGTAAGCAAAGTCGTGTTCAGATCTGCTGCCTCAGCCTGCATCACGAACACACGACCTCTGGTCTGTCTCCTCTTAGGTCAGTCCCTAGAAACATGCCCTGGCTCCTTGCAGTGAAAGAACCTGCCAGTCCCTAGCATTCAAGGTCCTGGATGCCGCTTGTTTCACTCCTTGCAGACTGGAAACTCTACAGGTCTAGAGGCGCTGGCCCCCTGCTGCTGTGGCCTCTGCTGACCCTGTTGTCTCTGCTGCTGCTGCCCCTGAGGACTTGGGCCCTTAGGAGGCCCCTGATATGGTCTCTTCGCTGGTGGCTGCGAAGACTGGCCCCTGACGGGCTGCTGCATCTATCTCTTCCTCTGATAGTCATCCCTCATATCCTTCCGGCCCCGCTCAGACCGGTAAGCCCTGTTCACTGCCGCCATATAAGTCTCCACGTCTGCCATGTTGACATCGTGGTGGATGTCAGGTCGCAGTCCGTCAGTAAACTGCCTCAACTTCTCACTCTCAACTGTAGCAATCGAGGGCACAAAGGTACACCCTCGCTCAAACTACCTCACATACTCGACAACCGTCTTGTCTCCCTGGCGGAGACTCATAAACTCCCGAATCAGCTGGCTCCGGGCATCTACAGGAAAATACTTCTCGTAAAAGACTTTCTTGAACTCGCACCATGACAGGCTCTCCAAACAGTCCAACCACTGCGCCTTTCCACCATAGAGCAGCGTCTCCCTTCAGCAGGAAAATGGCACAACGGACCTTGTCGACGTCCGCTAGACCCATGTAGTCATAGATAGTCTCCATGGATCGGATCCACTCCTCAGCAACAAGTGGATCGGTGGTGCCAGCAAACTCCTTAGGTCCCTTCTTGCGAAACCCCTCTGCAACGTCCTCTTCATGCGACTTCTCGGGTCGCTCTGACTGACGCTCCAATAGCCTGGTAATCCCAGCTAGCATGTCCACGCTAGCTCTCTCATACGGAGTCAACTGAGGTGGTGGGGGAGGAGGAGGAGGTGTAGCATCATCCTGTTGGTTCCTGTCGCGTCGGGGAGGCATTGTTCTGATACACCAAAACCTTATCACGTAAATCGAAGTACATGACTAAGCATCTATTTTTAAAACTCTAAGGCCAAAACTAATGCAAGGCTAGAACATGCAGCATGATAACATAAACATAAATAATAAAATAATAAAACTCACAGACAGGTAGTGCAACTTCTGAGCTCCACGCAGCAGGCAAGTACCCCACCAGAACCACCGCTCTGATACCAACTGAAACGAACCAGACTCTAGAAATTTTTTTTTAAAACATGTGCAGAAAACATAAACTTAAAGTATGACTCGTTTCTTTCTAAAACATTGCTAAAGCATTTTCTCAAAAATACTTTTAAACATAAATAAAGAAATATTTAAAACGTTAAAACATCCAACATACTAAAATAACTGAGAAAATACTGAATGTAAACAAGTTTAAAACATAATATCTGGAACTGTATCATGACAGGACTGAAACATAAAGGCGGTCACGAGGTACTGCTGCAGCAGGCGCTCAGAGGTCCTCACCGTCAGTCGGAATATACTCATCGACAGGATCATCACCTGCATCATTTAAACCTAGTGAACCTAGAGGCTCAACATGCTCTATCGTAATACATAACAAAGTACATACTAATAAAATCGCATGCAAGCATATACTTGTAATTAAAATAACGTTAAAGTACGAATGCGTGCATGATCTTAAAAAATTTCTTCATACATTTCATATCATAACATATCATATAACATATAAGGAATGGCATAACGTAACCTGAAAAACGTATGAGTCGTATCAGTGAATGTGAGCGGGCGTATGACTGATCAGTCGTAATAACCAACATACGTGGCGATGTGGTTCACCCCGATATCATACGAGGATCCCTCTATGTCACACCTCCTATAAATTGCCACTTCACCCCGATATCACACGAGGATCCATAGGCCCTATAATCATACCTAAAAACAGGGGATCCCCGGGCCCGGCTACCCGGCTAACTTCCATCATAAAACTTTGCCACATCACTTCAATCTCTCGGGTTTTAACTTAAAAATAGACATGCCTGATCGTTTCATAAAATCTCATGCTGCGTGAATTTCTTAAAATCATGCAATTTAAAAGCTTAGCCCATTAAAGTATAACTAATTCTTTCCTTTAAAATATTTACGTACATAGCATACTACATATATGATTAATTATACATTTACGGGCTTCTACATTTTTCTACTTCGGTCGAGGATTGATTCCGGGGCCTGGCTCACCACTTCTAGACTACTCATCGCTCTAAACTTAGCCGATGAAACGAATGTTCACCGCTTTTTCCCATTTTTGCCTAATTTCTTTAAATTAGACTTCTTAAAAATCAAGGATAAAAGGGACTAATTAAAATCAATTTTGACATCTAGAAATCAATTTTGACTTATTAAAAATCGATTTTGACTTTTAATATCGATTTTGACCTCAAAAGACCGATTTTGACCAAAAGACCGATTTTGACCAACTTAAATCCCAAAAATCGATTTTGACTCCAATAAAATTCCAAAGGCCCAAATTTTGACTAAAACTTAAAATTAAACATAACTTAAATTATTTAAAATGTTTGACTCAAATTTGACCTTTTTGGCTATTTTCTTTGAAATTTGACCTTTGACACGATAATTAAAATAACAGGTCCATAATTAAAATAACTTGGACAGATTTTAAAACATTTGACTCGAGGCTCGAATAACCGATCCTGTCCAACCGAACCAGCCGGTTCAATTCAACCGAACCGCTCCCTCAAGCCCTACGCCTCCATGCATGCGCCGCCTTCCCCTAGCGACACAACGCCCTTCCAGCCGATCTTTCTCTCTGCTCCGGCCACCATGGCTGGAGCCCCGTCGGATGGACCACCCCCAGGTTCAGCCGGTCCTAACCTGACCAACCCTGGTCCAAGCCATGCACTGCATGGCTCAAACGAAAGCAAGGAGACGCAACGCACGTCGCGCCCCTCGCGTGAGTCGCCCGACTCACCATGGCTATTCCAACGTCCATCCTCTATATCCCCCTATATGGACCACCTATAGCCCTTCCTAAGACCCCCATGAACCATCTAAGATCGAGCCAAGGTCCCTTAGACAGCGCCTAAACCGAAGCCATGCACAAAAATAATCAAAACCGTGAGATGTAACATGAGATAATGCATGAACATGATCATAGGTGTATAGATTCGAGACATTCTCATAATATTCATGCATAATTTCATAAAAACAGGTTACTATGATTTAAACGGTGAGAAAAAGAAGTTGATATCACATGCATGGGTTGAAGGATATGTAGATCTGCGAGGTACGAGCGTTGTAGACGCGAGATCGGGGCGCAACCGGCTTTGGATCGCAAAGCTTCTTCAATGGAGGAAGGTTCGAATTTTGTGTGTGTTAATGGAGGAGGGGAACGGCTGGTAAGTAGTGAGGATGATAGGTTTAGTGTAGATTTTGTGTTTAAGAAATAATGAAAGTGCCTATAATGACCCCTATAACTTTAATTAAGAAAATACAAGCTTGCCCCTCTAATTAAATTAAAAAGGTGTTTAAAACTCATAGTTGAGCTTTAATGGTTACATAATTTCGAAATCTAGACCTCCTCATAATTTAAAATGCCCAAAAACTCAATATACCAGCTCATATAGGCGAAAAACGGGTTTCCCTCCAAAATAATTATAAAAATCCTAATTTTCAGAAATTGTCGCTTAAAATAAAATAATTTCATTCTTAAAATCCCATAACTTAAAAATCTCAAATTATTTTCATTTCGATCGACCCTAATCTCGTCCACACGTCCGTAGCTCAAGCAGGCTGAAAAATAACAAATGCATGCCATGCAACATAAAATCTGGGGTGGGGTGTGTGTTGGGGGTTGTGGGACAATTTGCGTAGGATAGATTATAGAACGTAAATATATATGTGTGTGTGTGTTTTTTTTTACTTGATATAATTAGACTATTCTTTTGCTAAATTATGAAAATATAGTTGTCTACGTGACTATGTAATAATTATTTTAAAACTCGATATTTATCTATCGCTTATAGACCAAATGACAAAATCATGAGTAATACTGTGTAGGTGATGAATCATGAAAGTAGCTATGGACTGAAGAATGGAAGCATCTCATAGACTAAGTTGGAATGCCACGTGGGGAATGTTATAAATTTGAAGGTACCATTATGTTGATGGTTTTTAAATTTAGACATGATTTTATGAATCGTGGGATAATAACTTTAAAAAACCGCGAAAGAGAGAATTTATTAGAGTCAATACATATACACTATTAATTGAATTCAATATCCTAGTTACAGAGGAGAAAATAACATATACAACTCCGTACCAATGTTATCCAATCACATCTAAATTGGTTACAAATATCTCAAATATACCTAACTATAATAACCACATATAATAAGAAACTATTTATATCTTTCCCTCATGATAAATTTGCATAACAACCGGCTATTAAGAATTCCATTTGGTGAGATGAATGCTTAGAAATCACTTAGGACGGTTGCCTCATTAAACCATTATGCTAATACCTAGTTGGACAAAATTCTATTAAAGGAAAAATAATATGTGTTAAGATCAAACTCTTATCAATAGGCCATAATCTATAGTTATTAGTCAATATGCAGTTTTATTTTCTTATACATATGCCAGCATAAAGTGGACCTATTGTCTAAGTTAAGGTCGATCTGTTAGGTCTATGAGCCCGACCAGGTTTCTGTTTAACCATTGGTGCTGTCTCATTTCAGTTAGTAATCAATCTAACCCTTTCCATACTATCGGTCATATCCACAGCAGAGATAGTATTACCTGTAAGATCTTCACTACTCTTTTGCGGCCCACCTAGCCAACCAGAGCAGCAGCATCATATCAACAGCTTGAAGCACGAGTGCTTATCAGGATGTTACCCATCCCAGTACTGCTCTCTCCCATGCACGCTTAACTCAACAACAGCCCCAAGAAGTATAAAATATGGTTCTTGGGAGATTCGAACCCCTGATCTCACTCTGATACTGAAACGTCCCTCACTTCTTAATTATATTTGTTTTAAAAGAGATCTTAAATGCGGAAAAAGACTGGATAAATGTTTTTTTTTAAAACAACTAATAACAGCAACTCACACATAACTTAAAATAAAGTGTAACAACTAGACAAACAAATATAAATGAATATTCCAACTCCTAACAAAATAAAGGTTTTAAAATCTGCGCAGTAATTTAAAATCATGCTAGGTCATCAAACTCCATCCAACTAAATAAAACAACTTAAAAGAATGTATCTCAACAATCAAAACATCACTGCCGTACTCAAGCGGAAAAACGCAGGTCGCTGGGTAAGTGCCAAGCTCGACTGCAGCCCACTCAGGAATCCTGTCCCTCGATCTCAATCTCAGCCTCATCTGCATCCAACAAGCATAGTGAGTCTAAAGACTCAACACGTACAAAACTCAAGAATAACGAATAATAAATAGTACATGCACATGCAAATAAAATAGTTTTACTTAAAATAATTTCTTTTCTGAAATTTAAAAGCATAAGCATATAAATCCTCAATAACGTTAAAACATTTGCATGCATAAAAAATAAATTTGCTAAAACATTTTTCCTCGTGAATTCCGTTCCTCGACTGTGGTCCCTCAACCTCAAGTCGCTTGATCAAGCTAATAAACACTAGTACTAGGTTGGAAAGGCACTCCAGTACT
>KQ995662.1:362344-374550 GCA_001598015.1 Dorcoceras hygrometricum
GTGAGTTTCTTTGTTTTGGGGGAGGAGGGGACGTGAGTTTCATGGGGGGGGAGGCTAGGGTTAGCAAATATTTGTATAAGGGTGGTAGATTAGTGAGGGCAATTTAGGAATAATTAGGTAGATTAGTGAGGGTATTTAGGAAAATTTTGGTACATTAATGGCAATAGTTGTGTTTTTAAGGAATACTCAAAGTTGCTATTTAAATTGAAAAAATTCTACTCATCCACACTTAGAAATTTTGAATAAAAGTTTGGTGAAAATAAACTCCCCTCCTAGTCTATGATTTTCGAAAATATGGGGTTGGGATAAGGTAAGAAGATTTGTTTTTGAAATGTTGCAAGTGTGTGTAAAATTTGTCATTCTTGTAGCAAAAATGCTATTCATTTAAAAGAATAAAATCTTTAATCCCTCAATTTAAATGGCTTCGAAATAATTTTCATTGAAAAGCTCAATACCTCGGTGTCCCCGTCGTCTTCCTTCCAAGCTTGCATCATCTAATACAAACTCTAAAATGACTCGAAATCCAAGTCAAATAAATCATAAGACAATAATCATGCAAATAATTAAATAAAATGATAAGGCATGCGATTTAGGTAGCAAAATTCCTAGGCGTTACAGATACCAATTGTTACAATCAAGTACTTACCACTACACCAAGAGCTATAATTATTAGTTAAGGTGCAACTTTATTTTCTTATACATGTGACAGCACAAAGTGCACCTATTTTGTGCACTAGGTCGGGGTGTTAGGACCATGAGTTAAGGGAAGTGCATGTCTAACTGTTGGAATTGTATCATTCCCTTAGAGATTAGTCTTACCATTTCTCTACCATCGGTCCTATCCACATCAAATATTTATTACCCGTTAATATCTGGCATCACTCTTTTACGGTCCGTCTAGCCAACCAGATCAAGCGGTACAACATTAGCTATTTGACGTATGAGAGCTTTCCAGAAGTTCATCCATCTCAGTGCTGCTCACTCATATATGCTTAATGCACGCTTAACCCATCATTATGAAATCTCTTGTTATTGCTTAACCGATTTGTTAAAGATCATGCCATGAAAAAAACATATGGGAAACACAATAACCAATGAAAGAAAGTACTGTTTGGATTAACTCCCCCTATTACAGATATAATTTGTTTCAATCTTGTATATTGATTCCTTCAAAGTTGATGTAGGTGATAACTGTACAAAAATATCAATCACATTGGTTCTCTCCCACATCCCCTCGTGGGTTAAGCATGCATGAGCGAGAGTCGACTAGATGGAGATCAAATGTGAAGCTCTCATGCATCAACCAACTGACATTATGTCACTTGATCTGGTTGTCTACATGAGCTATATAAGGGTAATTCGAGATCTTTAATAGATAATATCTTTTCTTGAATATGACTTATAGTAAGGTAAGAGGTAAGATTGATCTCTAATGGATATGACACAGCATCAGCAGTTAGATACACACATCCGACACTCATAGTCCTAACAACTCGACCGTAATGTACAACAAGTGCATTCTATGCTGCCACATGTCTATGAAAATAAATTTGCACCGTATCTAACAGTTATAGTTTTTATTAGTAAAAACTTGATCCTGACAATTACTATCAGAACGAAATAAGGTGTTCTAGTATCCCAATATTTCTGTACTTTTTGGGGGGATTGTTAAACATGCATGTGTGAGAATAGTATCGAGATGGATGACTCATCGGAAGATCTCGTACGTTAAGATGCGTACATTGTGCCACTTGATCTGGTTGGCTAGATGAACTATAAAAGGTATGAAAAATCTTAACAGATAATATTGTAGCACCCCAAAATCCATAGGACTACAATTGTTAGCCTTTTTATTTTAAGGGCTGTTTGATATTTGTCATCCAGATTTCAGTTCAAGCTAGTTTCAATTATCTAAGCTGATTTATTTTCTTCCAGCTTAGAAGCACGGCCAGATGGCTCTAGAAGGATTTCGCCCAAGCACAATCCCAAGCTGGAGCAGTTTTCTTTTAAATAAAATGATTTCGGATGGGAGATTTGTTTTTATGAAAATGGGGTAGCAAGTTTACAAATTAAAATAGTAGTAGGGAGTTTTTATAAATTCTGCAAGGATTTCATATGATAACCATGCCGAATCATTGTACCTTTCATCTACTACAAATCATACTCCCAATATATGATTTTTACGTGAGTTCTAGAGCTCATTTTGTTGCAAGAAAACCTTTCATTCTCTTTCAAAAACCAGAACCTCGCAGAGTGTGTTTGAGAAGATTTCTAGGCAAGGCCATCTGCTCGTTGCAATTCTCAGTTCAGGCAAGTAAAAATTGATTCTTGCTGCATCTAGAAAACATTAATGTTTCGTTGTTTTCTGTTGTGTGCTTTCCTGATGCATGTTTCAGTTCAGCCAGTTCATGTTCATGTTTAAGCTATGGATTCACTTCTTTGATGTTTTAGTTTTGAGAAAACCAGTTATCTTTTAGCAAAAACAGTTGTGTTTTAAAGTACTGAGTTGTACAGATTCAAGATACGTTAAAAAACAGGGAAGTTCTGTTTTATGGTGTGCTGTAAAGTTATGGACATCGACTCTGAATAGATAGGCGGTGCTGATTTGATCGGGACTACGTTCTGGTCGAATAAGTTGAGCTAGTCTGTTTAGGGACTGTCTGAGCTGGAGCAGTACCTTAGTTTCTAAGCAGATCTGGCCTATTTTCTTTGACCAGACTGCGTGATTTGTTGCTAAACTGATTGGGTTTATCAAAGCTGAGTGACCTTCCAAGCTGAAATTCTTGCTCCAAAGCTTATGTTACTGGTTTACTACGCGTATGCTGTTTTTCGTAGAACCAGATCTGTTTTTCCTATTCGTAAGCTACTTTCTTTAGCTAAAGCTGTTCCTTGTGCTTGTGATCTGTTTCCTTTAGCCAAAGCTGTTTTGCGCTCATAAGCCGTTTTCTCTTCCAAGCTGGTTTCTGCTATCCTCAACTCGTAGCCCAGCTGTACACTCAGTAATATTTTTAAAGACAAAATGAGTTTCATAGCAGTGAATCAACCAGTTTCAGAAATCAATCTTCGATCAAAAGCATGTATAATAGCTATTTCAATTAAAGGAAGTAAAGTTTAATTTTTAAGGACTTATGGCATAGAGGACCCGGTCAACCAGGAAGGGACCAGGATTACGGAAACATGCTACATGTACTAGGACCACCAGAGAGCCTCTAGACCATAAGTCACTCAGTATATAAAATGTATTCAGATCTGATATCCCGATCCGTTTCTTTCATTAGCAAGATTTCAGTTCAGATGACTTCCTTTAATTTATGTATCATGATTCAGTTATGCCTACATTATGTGATCTTGTTATCCTCAGTTTTACTTGTTGGGCCCTAGGCTCACTAGTTTTCCGATGCAGGTGAGGCTGCTGAGGGGCAGGCGGGTGGCGTGAGCTGAACCAGATTTGGGGGTTGCGTGTGTTTATCAAAGGCCAGCGTTTCTGCGAAGCCAGTGCTGTTGTTGTTTTTGATCTTTTGTCGAAACTGTATTAAGATCCATTACAACAATAGAGAATTAATATAGAGTTCCAATAGTTGTAATATCCTTTTGTAATAGAAATCTGAATTTCTTTTATTCCAAAGCTGTTTCTACTGTTTACTTTTGGCGCCATCTGTTTGTTTACCGGTTTTGTAAGGGAATACAGCTTACAACATTTCGCATTTAGTCCTTCTATTCTTTTTGATTATCCATTTACTCCACTCCGTTGATTCCCAGGGTTTGGGTGTCACAACTTTGTATCAGATCCAGGTTCTGAGATAAACACACACTTCCTAGTCTGGAGCAGTTCTCGCCGTCTGCATCTCCTGATCTGTGAGTTTTATTTGTTATGATAAGAGTCATTTCTCTTTTGATATCTGATGTTCTTTTGTGGTGGATTGTGGGCTGTAGATTAAGATGTCAGGTAGAGGAAGAGTAGAAGAAGCACCCCTGTAGAAGAACCCAGTCCAGACAGTAATACTCGTATTACCCAACTCTTAGAACTGTTAGTAGAACAGTCCGACAGAGGCAACAGCCAATCTTCTAACAGCAAGGGACCAAATCATGATGATTCTCAGGAGAAGTTTCGAAGATAGAAACCAAATCTCTCATGGGATGAGTTTAAACGGGTGTTCTTTGAACAGTATTTCACAGCAGACAAGAGGTCTGAGCTGAAGCGGGAGTTGCTGACATTGAAACAAGGGATCATGACAGTACATGAGTATATCCAAAAGTTTGAGAGAGGCTGCTATTTTGTGCCTCTCATTGGAAGAGATTCCGAGGAGAAGTTGAGTCATTTTGTAGAAGGACTGAAGCCCACATTCAAGCTGAATGTTAGGCTAGCAGGGCCCAAAACTTACAGGGAAGCAGTAGACAAGGCCCCGCTAGTTGAAAGGGATTGGAAGGATGTTGAACATGAGAGACAACAGAAGAGGCAGTCCTTTCAACAAGTAGACCAAAGACCATTTAAGAAGAAGAACAGGAACCAGCAGCGACCCCAAGAACAGAAACCGTTACCAGTTCAGCCTATTAGTGCAGTACCAGTTAGAGACAACAAGCCAGTTTGCCCCAAGTGCCAAAAGAATCACCCGGGACAGTGTAGAGCTGGACAGAGCGGCTATTACAAGTGTGGTGCTCAAGGCCACATCTCCAAGTTCTGCCCAATGTCGAAGTAGCTGGTGCCCAATCGAGCTTATGTCATGACAGCTGAGCAAGCCAACCCCGATTCTACTATAATTACGGGTAAGATTTTGGTTGCTGGTATGTCCTCTTTTGCCCTGTTAGATTCGGGTGCGACTCATTCCTTTATAGCTGAAGATTTTGCTAGGAAGTTACCTTGTAAGCCGGAACGATTGTCCATAGGATATTGCGTAACTGTACCTCAGGAGAAGAGCTGGTATCTCGTAGTGTATACCGTGACTTACAGCTCGAGTTTCAAGGACATGTAGTTACCACCAATTTAATTGTTCTATCCATGCCTGAATTCTATTTTATTTTGGGAATAGACTGGTTATCTAAGTATGAGGTAGTAATAGATTTTAAACTCGGGACAGTAATTGTCAAGCCACCCAAAGGACCCCAATTTTCGTTTGAAACTAACCAGCTTAGGCGAGTTCCTCGCATTATTTCAGCCTTGAATGCCCAGTGCTGTTTGAGGAAAAGGGGAGTGGGATATTTAGCTAGTTTGTCATCCCTAGCTAATACTAGTAAACCTGAGCTAGCTGATGTGAAGATAGTAAATGAATTTCCAGATGACATCGGTGGACTACCTTAGAATTTGCTATCGATTTAGTACCTGGATCAGCTCCTGTTTCTAGACCGTCCTATAGGCTTGCTCCTACATAGATGAAAGAGCTGAAAGAAAAAATTCAAGATCTGTTGGATAAGGGATTTATACGACCCAGTACATCCCCTCGGGGAGCCCCTGTTTTGTTCGTTAAGAAGAAAGATGGGAGCTTAAGATTGTGTATAGATTACCGCGAGTTGAATAAGCTTACCATTAAGATAAGTACCCTTGCCTAGGATTGAGGAATTGTTTGATCATTTGAAGGGAGCAGCAGTGTTTTCCAAGATAGATTTGTGATCTGTATTCCATCAACTTAAGATCAAAGAGGCCGATATCTATAAGACATCTTTCAGGACACGTTATGGTCATTATGAGTTTTTAGTAATGCCTTTTGTATTGACCAACGCTCCACCTGCTTTTATGGATCTGATGAATAGAGTTTTCCAGCCATTTTTGGATCAGTTTGTAATCGTATTTATAGATGATATCTTAGTGTATTCCAAGACCAGCTCAGAGCACGCCAATCAGCTTAGGATAGTGCTACAAGTTTTGAAGAAAAGGCGACAGGTTGCTAACTTTAGCAAGTGTGAGTTTTGGCTGGAGAATGTTGCATTTCTAGGTCACATCATTTCTAAGGATGGATTAGAAGTCGACCCAGCTAAGGTCGAAGCTGTGCGAGACTAGCCTGTGCCCAGATCTGTTTCAGAGGTGAGGAGCTTTTTGGGACTTGCTGGATATTACAGGCGATTTATTCAAGGGTTCTCAAAGATAGCGGTTCCATTGACTTCGTTGACTAGGAAACAAGTTTTTGAATGGACTTCTAGTTGTCAGCATATTTTCGAGAAGTTGAAATGATCCAGTACTAACCATGCCTTCTAAGCAAGGGAATTTTGTTATCTACACAGATGCTTCCAAGTTGGGTTTAGGTGTTGTACTGATGCAGGACCGTAGGGTAATAGCGTATGCTTCCAGACAGTTGAAGAATCATGAAAATAATTATCCTACGCATGATCTAGAGTTAGAAGAAGTGGTTTTTGCCCTGAAGATTTGGAGACATTATCTGTATGTGGAGAAATGTGAGAGATTCACAGACCTTAAGAGTTTAAAGTACTTCTTCACCCAAAAAGAGTTGAACATGAGACATAGGAGGTGGTTAGAGCTGGTCAAATATTACGATTGCATCATTAGCTACCACTCGGGGAAAGACAACGTGGTGGCATATGCTCTTAGCAGGAAATCGATAGGATTGACCCATATCATAGTTCAGAGGCCCTTAGAATATGAGATTGAGAATTTTGGGCTAGAGCTAATTCCCCATCATAGTACTGCAGCCCAGCTGTTCTCACCATCCAGTCTTCGTTGTTAGACCAGATTAGAGAAGGTCAGCTGAGGGATGAATAGCTGAAGAAGTGGGTGAAACAAGATAAACAAAGGGGAAGTAATCTCTATACCTCAGCTGGAGGAATTGTTAGATATCAAGGTAGACTGTGGGTTCCCAGCGTGGACAACTTGAGAGCTGATCTGATGATAAAAGCTCATACAGCCCCGTACTCAGTGCACCCAGGGAGTACCAAGATGTATAAAGATCTCCAGAAAATGTATTGGTGGCCAGGCATGAAAAACGCGATATTGCTAAATTTGTTTCAGAATGCCTAACCTGTCAGCTGGTCAAAGCAGAGTATCAGAGACCAGCTGGGATGCTGAAACCCCTGCCGATACCAGAATGGTAGTGGGAGAGTATTGCAATGGACTTTGTAGTTGGTTTACCCAGAACTGTCCAAGGATACAATTCGATTTGGGTTATAGTGGACCGACTCACCTAATTAGCTCAGTTCTTACCAGCAAGACAACTTACGATGTGAGAAAATATGCCGAGCTGTATATAGAGAAATAGTAAGACTTCATGGTATCCAAGTCTCGATCGTATCTGATAGAGATCCAAGATTTACGTAAGCTTTTTGGAAGAGTCTACATAGAGCTTTGGGTACTAAGTTGACCTTTAGCACAACCTTTAACCCCCAGACAGATGATCAATCAGAAAAGCTGATTCAGATACTGGAAATCTATTCAGAGCTTGTATCATAGATTTTTGAGAGAGCTGAGATTTGAAGCTACCCTTGGTAGAATTCACGTACAACAATAGCTTCGAAGCATCAATTCAGATGACCCCTTACGAAGCTCTCTATGGCAGGAAGTGCAGAACGCCCATTCACTGGGATGAGATAGGAGAGCGAATTGGTTTGGGACCAGATATAGTAGAACAGACCGCTGAAGTTATTAAGAAAGTAAAAGATCGATTGCGAACAGATCAGAGTAGGCAAAAGAGCTATGCTGATAACATACGCCGCGAATTGAGTTTCGAAGTTGGAGATCATGTATTCTTAAAGGTAGAACCGATGAAAGGCGTAATGAGATTTGGGAAGAAGGGTAAGCTCAGCCCAAAGTTCATTGGTCCATACGAGATTTTGGAAAAAGTAGGAACACTGGCTTACAGACTAGTATTATCCCCACATCTGTCCTCGGTGCATAACGTTTTCCATGTATTAGCTTTGAGGAAATATGTTCCCAACCCGTCTCATGTGCTGAGCTATGAACCAATCCAGCTTGCACCAGATCTGAGTTATGAAGAAAGACCAGAGAGGATCCTTCATAGAGAGACCAATCCAGCTTGCACCAGATCTGAGTTATGAAGAAAGACCAGAGAGGATCCTTCATAGAGAGAATAGGAATTTAAGATATCGTAGCATCCCTATGATTAAAGTTCAGTGGTCTAACAAATCTGAGCAGGAAGCAACATGGGAGACAGAAGAGGATATGCGTAGTCTCTACTCAGAGCTGTTTGGTAAGTAAATTTCGAGGACAAAATTTCAGTAAGGAGGGTAGAGTTGTAGAGCCCCAAAATCCATAGGAGCACAATTGTTAGCCTTTTTATTTTAAGGGCTATTTTGATATTTGTCATCCATATTTCAGTTCAAGCTAGTTTCTGTTAGGATCGAATATGCAACAAAAACCATGCCTGTTTAAAATTATTTGAAAAACAGCAAGGTTTCAGATCTGAGCGGCGCACAAATCTGGTCTGTTAAAAACTGAGATGCAATAGCTCATAGTACTTGAAAGATTGTGCACCGAGAAGCAGATTGGGTATGATTAAAATCATGCAGAAAACAACCCAAAATGGTCTTTGAAAATCGAAAGCTCAATCAGCAGATTTTACGAAATATGCTATGCAGAAAGCTGTAAATAACAAATAGATTTGTTTCTGGAAGTTCGGATCTCAAATCCTACATATCCCCTTCTTCCAAATCTGGATGTCATCCACTAAAAGATTTGATCCGCAGACCCAATGAGATTTGGGACTTATCCACTGCCCAAATCTAAACTCTTAGAATCTACATCATCTCTCAGCTGTGTTCACTCAATCACTTCTTTTATGTCTCAGTGAGAAAGGCTACATACACAGAGTTTAACGAATTGTTGGTAATTAGCACGGGGCCTGACACAACTCTTGCTCCATTTCCAAGCCTCAAGTGGGTCTCACCCTCTCTAAGACGTCGGCTTCTTGTCATCACCTGCAAATCATTGCAGATATGAGATCCACATCCGGTATCAAGTATCCAAGAAGTCGAACTAAGAGACATATTTATTTCAATGTAGAACATACCTTTCGTAGTTCGCAACTGCTCGAGGTACTCCTTGCAGTTCCTCCTCCAATGCCCAGGCTTGTGGTAGTGGTGGCAAACATCCTCAGACTTGTTTGGCTTGGAAGCCTTTGCCTTTCACTTCTTGGGGGGCTTTTCCTCATTCGCAGGGGCAGAACGCTTCTTTCCCTTGCGTCTGGGCCCCTTCTTCGCAGAAGATCCCATAAGGAGGACGGGTTTGTCCTTATTTATGGTTCCTTCAAACACTACAAGCATGTTAACCACCTCTTCAAGGGTGGCTGCCAGCTTGTTCATGTTGAATTTGACCACAAAGGGGTCAAATGCAGCAGGCAGTGAGAGGAGAAGTACATCCACCGACAGCTCGTGTGGAAGTGTGATATCAAGGCCCGACAGCTTTTCAACGAGCCCAATCATACGAACCCCATTCTCACGGACCGAGGTCCCATCACGCATGCGGCTCGTCATAAGCTCCTTGACAGCCGTGAACCTCTCATGTCGAGAGTTCTCCCCGTACAGTTCTTTGAGATGAAAAAGTATGTCAGCAGCATACTTTGTCTTCTCAAAACGACGTTGAATTTCATTGGACATTGATGCCATCACATAGCATCGAGTCTTAACCTCGTCGTCCCACCATTGTTTAAGCGTAACCAGCTCCTCAGGACTGATATCGGCAGGGGCTTCCTTCGGAGGGCACTTCTCTATCGTATAGAGGAGCTTCTCCGAAGCCAACACAATGTTGAGGTTGCGGAGCCAGTCTTGATAGTTCAGACCGGTGAACTTGTTGCTATCAAGTATAGCAGCGAGCGGGTTTTTCATCGAAACCATTTTGTAATGCAGTAATACTGAAAAGAAAAGCAGACATACATCACTAACTATATAAGATATAAGCTAAGACATAAAACAAGGTCGTTAAGTTTTATGAATTACCCTCCCACTATTTTAACGATTTCACCATCCTCTAATGAAATCGAGAAAGCAAGTTTCTTTAGTGGGTACACGGAGCCCAATCAAGCGATCATGGACCCGAATAATATCAGCCATCCATGACCCCAAAAAGGTAGTTTCCGATTGCAACGGGTGCAACCTCCATGTATTCACCTCACGTCCAGTAAGGGCCCAATAATATGACGCCGTTTACTATCACGTGTCAAATGACCCATCAATGTTGAGTCGTGAAGGACGGTCCCCTTAACGTCCCCAATAATATGAGCCAACGTTAAAGAGAGTTCCAACCGACTCACAACAATTGTCAATGGCGTGGACAGCTTTCCGTCATACATGACCCCATCAATAATATGAGCCGGGCCATGTATACGGGTAGCATAGACGTACACCCATTATTGATGGAAGGTAGGGAGATTTAAACAAATTTAAATTCCCTTAGTTTATTGAATAAACTTTTATCTTGATATAAGTTTTAAATCATATTTAAAACGAGGGATTTTATTTTGAAAAATTTGGTCTCATGCAGATATTTTAAATCAAATTTAAAACATGCGGATTCAACTAACTATATATCACATATATAAATATTGGGAATGATCGATCGCGAGAGCTATGCGGTCGTGGTTGCCAGCCACGGACCTGGGTCCAATCCTAGGGGTAATGCAACATGAAATGCAATCCTATTACAATGCTTCCGTCGGCCCGATATCGAATATCGGCCCGAAAACTTCATGGGCTGCCAGGGACAGGCCTGACCTAAACCAAGAAGTAAAATTCAGCCGTCGCAACAATCTGTCGGAGAGACACGCCGGACGACAGCCGCACGGTGGCGGCGGCCGCCAACAAATCGCGTGCGGCAGCAGCCGCACGCACACCGCATCAAGTGCGGCATCGGCCGTGCGCCTCCGCGCAACGCTTGCGCGAGGCTGGCGGCATCTCGTCAGCCGCAGGATGCACGGCCTGGCCGCGCCAACAGGGGCGCCTCCCGCCGCGAGCTTGCGCCCATCAGGGCGCACTGGTTGCGCACCACCGCGCAACGATTGCGCGCGGCCGCTGGCCATGGCCGGCCACCATGCGCGGCCAGCGCGCATGGTGTCGCGCGTGCTGTTGCTCGTGCGATGGGCCGCTGCGCGAGGCGGCGGCTGGCTGGTCGTATTAAAAAAAATTTTTGTTGTTTCGATTTTAAAAACCGAGATCTGATGCAATATGGCACTACTGTATTGAAGGATCCGAGCCATAGCTCTGATACCACTGTTGGGGAACCGTGGCGTAGGATCCGGATCCCGCCTCCCGGGGCACAGCGGAAAACAAAATTGCCTGGGAGACGATCAATACAATAAAATTCAAACACAATACGAACCATTCATAGGGTGTTTTCGTTGATTACCTTGCTGGCAACTCGTGCTGGCTCCAACCAGAATTACAAGAACGTCGGCTCTTCACGGTAGGCGGCGGTAGATTCGTCAATCAGGTCTACGACCGGAAACGATCTCCCTCCGATCAGCTTGCACTAGAAGACTGATGGATTTTATCACCAACAGATTCTCCTCGAAAAGTTGGCCGGAGCAAGTCCGGCGAGGCTTTGGAGGAGAAGGGGGCGGCCGTGTCTAGCACACTAGGTTTAGGGTTTTGTGTTGTGTCAAAAGTATGTTATGACTAAGCCTAAGTCTACATTAAGTAGACTTAATGATGGACTTGGACCGGCCCAACGGGCCCGGGTCCAACGTATGAACATTCGGTTCATCCCTATCACCGTGAATTCTTCATAACTCTGATCGCCGATAAGATCGGACCGATCGACTCAGTTTCCAAAATTGAATCTATGATCTGAAAAACCATTTTTCAGAACCTCAGTGCAAAATGACCGTTTTGCCCCTCAACAGCGGGAAATCACGATTTGACCCCTGTTGACTTTTAGGAAGTCGCACTCCCGAAAATCCTCCTCAAGTGCTCAACACATTGAGCTCAGTATCCGTGCGGGAATCTCGAATCCAGTACTTGTGTGACCCTCAATGGTTCAGGGATACAACTAGCCGTGGGCCCACAACCATTGTTTTCAGAACCTCAGTGCAAAATGACCGTTTTGCCCCTCAACAGCGGGAAATCACGATTTGACCCCTGTTGACTTTTAGGAAGTCGCACTCCCGAAAATCCTCCTCAAGTGCTCAACACATTGAGCTCAGTATCCGTGCGGGAATCTCGAATCCAGTACTTGTGTGACCCTCAATGGTTCAGGGATACAACTAGCCGTGGGCCCACAACCATTGTGGCTCCGGAATCACAATTCCGGACTT
>KQ995662.1:375938-396238 GCA_001598015.1 Dorcoceras hygrometricum
ATTTATACACTATTATCCCCTCAGATAGCATAGGATATCCACGCATGTGTGCGAGCGGTGAATCCTCGACAACGATGCATCGACTCCTACATGCATCGGGGTCTCACCCAATCCCGCCGCCTAATGATCCCAAGTGAGTCGGAAAACGGGTCAAAGTGAGACGTCTATCATGTAGAGTCTCAATGACGTTTCGAGTCGTGAGGACTAATCAGTACAACCAAGACCTCGGACTTATCCACTCGACAAATGGTAACCACTTGGAAAGTCCGAACGAGGGTAGTTCGATAGATCACCAGGTCACTATCTATCTGCATGCTCAGAACATCACAATGTTCCTACCAATGAAACATGGTACTTCGCATCGCAGATACTAGTCTCAAGCTCGGGAGGCCTTATCCTCATTTTGACGGTCCAATCGACTAGGAACTAATTCAGAATACAAAGTGACTATTAGATGTGTTTCATGATAGCCGTCATACCCACTATCACATCTAACATACACTATAGTGCATTCTAGGTCTTTACTCAACGCAATTGTTAATCATCATACAACACAATGAAAGTAAAGAATGCCATAAATAAATGCGAATATCATATGTAAAGATTGTTTCATACAAGAGTCTATAAACCCACACGCCACAAGTTGGCTAGTTGGGCATCTACTCTAACAGATCACTCCTAGTACGATAAAGAGAATAATATTTCACATTTTGAAGCCGATTTAACACATTTATCAGCTGGTATGCGGTCTGGTCTTTTGATTTTAAAAATATTACCTAGGAAAACCTGGAGCAATCGTCAACAATCACTAGGGTGTCCCTCATTCCCCCTAAGCTGGTGACTTGGATTGGGCCAAAAATGTCCATGTGCAACATCTCCAAGCTTCGGCAAGAAGAGTTACAACCCTTGTTCTAAAAAGTATACCTAACTTTGTTTCCAAGCTGACAGACGGAACAAAGTTTATATTTTGTAAATCAATTTTGGATATACTGGTGACCAAACCTTACTTACACGGACTTGCAATGGTTTTAAATTTTGTATGATTCATGCTTTTATACCACAACCATGCTCTAGAAGCATCAGAAACCAAACAGATAGGTTCAGTAACCAGCTGAACTGACAAGTTCACTTTGTAAGTGTTACCCGATCTGTATCCTGTTAGACTGTCATATCAGTTGGGTTCTGAACTGTGCATATGTGTTTGTGAAAGTTGACCACATAACCATATCACATAGTTGACTAATACTGATCATATTATAGCAATGACTTTAAAAAAAAAAGCACATCATTGATAATAATATTACCATGGACAATCTTAGTATTTCTCATAGTTCACCTGTTGAGTTATCAGTAAAGGTGATTCTTGGTCCTTGGGTGTATTTGATGTCTGAAAGAAGCTTTTGATTGCCGGTCATATGTCTGAAGCACCCATGTCCAGATACCACTCTGATTTTTTAGAAACCTTTACCTAGACACCTGCAATCATAATAAATTTTTGGTATACGATTTTACTTGGGTCCAGATTGGATTAAACCTTTCGGGATCCATAATGGAATTAAATTAATATTTTTTCGAGTGTGCATCCAATAGGGTGCGTGCTGAAATATTATAGATCTTTTGAACATTGGTTTTGTATTTTGGCCATGCAAATCGTGTCTTTGCTGAACCGGTATGTTATGATTCTTGCCTTCATTGAACTATGCCTTTGCTGGTGAAAATAAGATGACTATGACTAGCTTTCACTCGATCCTTGTCCAGTCTGTTCTTTAGCCAGCTGGGCTTGGAGTTCTCAGGTTAAATATATCCTATACATTTTTACCCTTTTGGTTCAATTTGATGCGGTCTAGTGTTAGGATCAAAAAATCGAGGGTGTTAGTGAGCTCTGCCACAACTCACTTAGGCTCTCAACAGCCTAAGAACCAACCCCGAAGGTTACATGAATTTTAAAAGATTTTTGGAAACGAGAAGCACACAACATTGGAAACAGACCGCGCACACACGGACGGCTCTGCGATCTGGTTTCCTTACAACTTTGCAATAGCTCAGTGTTCTTGAATGTTAGTGCACCGAGATACAGATTTATTTATGAGTTAGAATCATACGGAAACAACTCAAACTGAACTCTTATAATTGAAAGCTCTTTTAACAGTTTTATATGCAGTAAACAAATATGCAATGCATGAATGTAGATTCATAAAGCAGTAAAGAAATACGGTGCAATTTTTTTATGGAAGTTCGGAGCTTAATCTCCTACGTCTCCCCTTCTTCCAAAATAGAAAATGATTCCACTAGAAGATTTTGATTGTAGCGACCCTTCGCTACAACACACTCCTACGACCAGCAGCCGCAAGAACTCCTAGCAACACCACTGCACACCAGCCCGCAAGCTGCGTGTGTCTAACTCACTTCTTTAACGCCTCTGTGAAGGGCTACACACACTTCTTTAACGTCTCGGTGCGAAAGACAAAAAGACTTGTTTAACGTCTCTATACAAAGACTATAATGGAGAGTTTGTTTATGATTCACTCATTTTTCATGTTCGCTCAACTCTCGAATATTTGAGTGAATCGTGTGTGAGATTACAGTGTATGCTCAATCTCTCAAAGATAAACTCTCACACACTGGGAAGTGCTCCTGTTCGGGCTGGTTTGTCAATTTCTTCCTAGAGCTTGTGTTGTCAACTTGATTATTTTTTGAAGCTTTCCATCAGTGCATTAGCTCACGCTTAGGCACTGAACCAGCTTGCACACTATCCGCCATAGGATGTGCAAACTTGCGACAAGCACTGCTTTGTGTTGTGCAATCCTTTTGTTTTATTTTCAGCACTTGCACATACACACTCTCTCTGAATGCGCTTTGCGCCTGATATATAAAGCCTCATTTTAGATTTGTCCGTCGACACAAAGATGTAGCCGTTCTGAAAATTCTTCTGACATATTTTTACTTTGTGTCATTTTTCTTTTAATGTGTTGCAGGCTTTATTTGACTTGAGCTATTTTCATCGGCGGTTCTCAGCCTTTGCTAACATCGAGCTTTGTCTGCTTGTACCTGATGTGAACAAGACAAAACAAATCAGTTTGAAGCAATTAACTTGGTCTTCGTATGTTTGTGTTCAAACTACTTTGTTTGTCTGAGCTGGTCTGTCCAGATCTGGTGTCTTCCCAGCTGGTTGATCTTCATCTTTGATCTGCTCTTGAGCTGCTCTGCTTCTGTGCCTCTTTTGTCTGCAGCTGAGCTCGTTATGTTCTTTAACCCAAGAAGATCATTTCTCTGAGCTGGTTGCTTCACTGAGCTTGTTTCCCAGCTTTACTCCATTCCCAACTGGTTTCTCTGCTTCGAGCTAATCTGCTGCAGGTTGAGATGGTTTGTCCTTAACCAGTTGGGCTCTATTCTTCTCGTCATGAGCCACTGTGTTACTTGCTTGTTCTCTTGGTCCATTCAGACACCTCATCCAAGCAATCAGCAAGCACACAGTTTCAATAATAAGTCCCGATTCATATGATCAACTGAATATCATGCACAGTGATCTGACCTGCACTTGATCATTGCGCTTGTCTCTTCATCGGTACTTGAACACTGCACTTGTACTCTGCACTTGATCTGTGCTTCAACCATTCTGCACTTCATCACATCCTTCTGCGCTTGATCTTCGTGCTGCTCCTGCTCCAAGCTGATGAACCAGATTGGTATTTCCTACGCTCTGGAAGTAAACTGTTCCAGCTTGGGAGTCCCTTTACTGTTCCAGCTAGATATCTTCGACCAGTTCAGCTCAGGCGTCCCTTCACTATTCCAGTTTGGATATCTCCATGTCTACTCCAGACTAGCAAGCTGCGGATTTCACTTAGAGCGTTCGTAAAATAGTAGCATATTTTGTGTGAATCAGAACTTAGATTCTGATCAGTAAAAACAGATCCAAAAATCTTCCCCTTTTTGATTTACACAAAATCTTGATAAACATATGCAGGTATGCTTATGCTTGAAAATATTTCTCCCCCTTTTTGTTGAAATCAAAAAGGGATTGAAATCTTGTCTCCCCTTTAATATTTAAAACAAAACTCCCCCTAAACAGATAGCAGGGAAAATTTTATTTTGAAAACAAAACAGATATGCACAGGAAGACAGTTTGAGAAAAACAGATTCATGACATGAGTTTTGAAACATAGAATCTGTGCTACTTAAAGTTTCTCATTTATATAGACCAGATCAGCAATAGAAGATTCAATTTACAGAATCTCTTCCATTTTTCCCTAAGACATAGCCTCGCCAGCCCTAGAAATCTTGGCGTCCATAGATCTCGCGCAATCTTTCAGCTCATCGGAACAGATATTGCTGCACTTTCCTTTCGATAAACTGCTCTGCAATTCAATAGACATTCATCCTATGAGACCCGAACATTCTGTTGATTCAGATGTTGACTGGGATCGGACCAGTTGTGAGTCGATGTGCTTGGAGTAACCATCGGAATTGGTTAAGTGTGGCATTCAGCAGTGGATGATCGCTTCCAGTTGTAGCGGCGATTAGAGTGTTTTCAGTTGCGGGTGATAGTACGTCGTCGTTTGGATTAGTTGGAATGACAACATTTTGATTTAGCGCTAGGAATCAGCTGTTGGGTTGTGCGCGTACTCAACTGCTGATTGAGGGATCAGATGTTGAGTGAGCGATCAGCTGTTGGATTGTTATTCAGCAGTGAGTATAGGGTGACGTGTTCAGTTGCGACAGTAATTCCTGCGACGTCGTTTGATTTAGTTGATCGCTGTTTAGCGATAGGACTCAGCTGAGGAGAGATTCAGCTGTTGGTTGGAATATCAGCGGTGATAGCTGAAGTTGTCGGTGGATCTGTTTCCTAGTTAGTCAGTTGTGACTATAAATAGAGGACTTGGTCCTTGCGTTCAATTATTTTTTCCCGGACACTTAGAAATATTTCCTGTGAACCTTATCTTGTCGTGATACCCTAGTTACTGTTCACAGTAACCTTCTTCGTTTTAATTGCCGTCGGTAGATATCTCCGACGAGAGCGAGAGTGGCAGCGTTGGACTCCTCTTGCTAAAGCATTTCGTCTCATACCTTTTTATTAGGCAGCGAAGAAGCTGGAAGAGGATCGTAGAGGCATCTCCCTTGTGTAGTCTGTTAGCATAAGCGTCGGATTTCACATCCTATCCTAGCTTGTTGGGGTAAGTAAAGATTCTACCTTTAAGCTTTGTTAGAGCTTTTGTGATAATTGAAAGGTAGATCTAGCGCTGGTGGAGTCGTAGCTCCCAGCTGCTGTAGTTCTGAGTTGTAGTCCTTGAGCGGTTGCTTGTTGTGACTTAGCAGGTGGTGGATCTGCGTTGCTAGGACATTCATTGTGGCAAACTGCATGTGCTAAGTATAACTCAGAAGTTAAGGTACGGATGTTGAGCTTTGTTACAGCTATGGGTTGAGCGTGGATTTTATGCCTTGCTGTGTATGCTCTTTGCTGTTATTATTGTGCATGTGTTATAATATCAGCTATTGCATTTGCATACACGCATATCCTCTTGTCGAGCTCTGTTTTGATATCTATGCCTTGTATTCGATCTGAGTGTACCAGGATGCTGGGCTTAAGGACGAGCGGGTAACTCCCGTATACCTTAAAGCTGGAGGCGCGTGGGTAACTCCCGTCCCTCATCTCCCTGCTGACAGTTAGCCGCTATGGGCGGAGTGGGTAGCTCCCACACCCCATGAGTGGGAAACAGCAGGTTCAGCTATTGTTGCATCTGGTGCAGTATACGTGAGACGAGTGGGTAGCTTCCATATACTCAGTATACACATTGTGACTACTGTCTTTTAGTTGTTTCGCTCCAGCTATTGAGTTGTTGTTATCCATCTGTTGAGTTGCTGTTTTGAGATCTCTCGGCTTCCAGCTTTTGGTTGTACTTCAACCTCCTGCATAGCATCTGCATATCTATCTACTGCTTTCCGTTTGCTGTATTTGTTGCTCTCCGTATGGGGTTTGCCCCCGAGGTCCCTCTGGGGCTGTTGTGTTGTTGCCTGCTTCTTGTACAGGTTTTCCAGGATTCACAGCTGGGCGTGGCTTTGATCCAACTGGTGGTGCCCCAGGCGGTGGATAGAGTGTCACAGTTAGCGTATAGGATATTATGTACTAGTGCTGTCAGCCGGGGAATGCCCTGTGCTTTAGTTTCCGTTCAGCCGTAGCTGTGTCAGCTGTTGTGTTGTTTCTAGTATTTGTAATTGTTGAACTGTCGTATTTCGTAATGTAAACTGGGATTATTTTAAGTATCGTGTTATTTTTAAATTATCTGTCTTAATCGTCAGGCCAAGCGAAAATTTTAAGCCACTTTTTATTGCTTCCGCTATGTTTCTGCGTTGTTTAACTCTGAGTTGTGCACGAGGCCTGACACATCCCCCTATCCATATAAAATGAGTTTGAAAGTCTTAAAAGTTTTGTAGCACAGACAAGCTTTCGACTAGAAGCTATCAGAGCATGAATATTTAAAAACAATTAAAAACATTTTTCAATAAAAATGCAGATTCAAGAACAACCTGCTCTGAAACCAATTGTTCGAAAAACCGAGGGTGTTAGTGAGCTCTGCCAAAACTCACTTAGGCTCTCACATAGCCTAAACACCAACCCCGAAGGTTACGTGCATTTTAAAATTTGGGAAACGAGGAGCACGTAACGCTGGTGTAACGCCTAGAAATCCTGAATACGTAGAATGATTGCATGACTAGGGGGAAAATCATTTTAGAAAATTATATGCTTTTTTATGTGATTTATTGTTAGTTTTATTGCTTTACGATATGCATGTATGTTTTTAGTTTGTTTGAGTTCCGGACGCGTGGACGAGACTAGTGACGACCGAGATGAAAATTATTTGAGATTTTAAGCCCTTAGACTTTTTAAGAACAAATTTATTATTTTTAAGAAACAATTTGGGGTTTTTATGATTATTTTGAGGGAGAATCCGTTTTTGTCTATACGGGCTACTTTAATGAGTTTTTCTATAATTATTTGAGATTTTAAGCCCTTAGACTTTTTAAGAACAAATTTATTATTTTTAAGAAACAATTTGGGGTTTTTATGATTATTTTGAGGGAGAATCCGTTTTTGTCTATACGGGCTACTTTAATGAGTTTTTCTATGTTTTGAAAATATGGGAAACTATTATTACGAAAATTTAAGTTGGAGGCTTGCTTTGTGAGTTCTAAAACATATATAATTAGTAGGGGGCTTAATGGGGAAAAACTCTTTTAATTTTTCCTAACTTATGCTATCCTTTTAAAGGTTGAATTGAAAGTTGTGAGTCAAGTCATGTATGAGGCCAAGTTTAAATTTTAAGTTAATTTTAGGTTCTTTTTAGGCTTAGAAGTATTGGGCCAAGCACCTGAACCAGTACTTGACCAGAGTAGAAAATGTAGAAGCTCGTGGACATATATTTAATTATATATGTAGTATTTTATGTATGTTAATATTTTAAATAAAGGAAATAAATATATATTGACGGGCTAAGCTTTTAAATTGCATGCTTTATGAAATGCACACATCATGAGAATTTATGAAACTTTAAAGACATGTTTTTTTAAGAAAACCCGAGGGATTGAAATGACTTTGTGGTAATTTTAATGATGGGAGCTAGTCGGGATAACGGGCCCGAGGATCCCCTATTTTAATGTATTACGAGCATATGGATCCATGTGATCATGACATGGTGAAGTGACAACATTGAGGTGTGTGCGATCCCGAGGTAAGGTCGGGTGAACCACACCGCCATGTACGTTGGTTCTTTCGATTGATCAATCATACGCCCGCTCACATTTCATAGATACGAGTCATACATTTTTATGTTACATTATGTCATGCCTTATTATGCATGCCCTATGATTATGATACGTTACGACTGAGTTACGAACCATGTTCTACGATCATCCATGCATGCATGTTTTAATGTTATTTTAGTATGCGTATGTGCTTGCATGTGGTTTTATTATACGTACTTTGCTATTTTAAAAGGTAGAGCATGCTGGCCCTTTAGACTCACTAGGTTTAAATGGTACAGGTGAGACTGTTGATGAGTTTATCATTACTGGCGGTGAGGACCTCTGAGTGCCCGCTGCAGCTGTACCCCGTGGCCAGTCTGACGTTTTACTCTATGTTATGATACACTTTTCAGTACTTTTTCTGTCATGATCAGTTTATGCTACTTTTACTTAACCTGGTTTTTAAACGGTATGGATGGTTTTATGTTTTAGTATTCATTTATTTATGTTTAAAGTAATGTGAGAAAATGTTTTAAAGGGGATGAGCCATACTTTTTAGTTTATTTATTCCGCACATGATTTTAAAAAAAAAATTTAGAGTACGGTTCGTTTCAGTTGGTATCAGAACGGTGGTTCTGGTGGGGTACTAGCCTGCTGCGTGGAGCTCAGAAGTCGCACTATGTTAGGATCGAATATGCAACAAAAACCATGCATGTTTAAAATTATTTGAAAAACAGCAGGCGGTCAAATCTGGTCTGTTAAAAAATGAGCTGCAATAGCTCATTGTACTTGAAAGATTGTGCACCGAGAAGCAGAATGGGTATGATTAAAATCATGCAGAAAACAACCCAAAATGGTCTCTGAAAATCGAAAGCTCAATCAGCAAATTTTACGAAATATGCTATGCAGAAAGCTGTAAATAACAAATAGATTTGTTTCTGGAAGTTCGGATCTCAAATCCTACATCTCCCCTTCTTCCAAATCTGGAAGGCATCCACTAGAGGATTTGATCCGCAGACCCAATCAGATTTGGGACTTATCCACTGCCCAAATCTAAACTCCTAAAATCTACACCAGCTCTCAGCTGTGTTCACTCAATCACTTCTTTTATACCTCAGTGAGAAAGGCTACATACACAGAGTTTAACGTCTTCGTGCAAGACTCAGATTTTGTGTTTGGTTTGGTTTGTGATTCACTCACTGTACTAATCGCACATCTATCGTATATATATGTGAGTGAATCTCTGTGTGTGTGAGATTTTACAGTGTAAACACAACTCTTGGAAACTAGATCTCACACAACTGGGAAATGCTTCTTCAAATCTGATTCAGCTCAGCAGTCGATTGTAACTATAAGCTCTTCAGATATGATATCGACTGCTTCGCCTCTCTATTTATCTTCCCATTATTCATCAATCTTCTTCATCAATTCTGCTTTATAAATAGGCTCCAACTTGATATAGCCGTTGGACACACACTTCTATCCGTTGAAAAGCTTCTGCAGCATTCTGACATAGTGTGTACCTTTCGTCCTCTTCAAAGTACATGGATAGGTGTGGCTATTTAATGTTCTTTGTCTTCTTGTGAATTGATGTGACAATACATCAGTTTGAATTTCCTTATTCAAACTGATTTGCCCGTCAGCTTCATCTGCTCCAAACCTCCAGATCTGAATTGGACTCCGTTCAAGTCTGTTTGTATTTTGGCTCAGATCTGATTCCTTTATTCTGCTTCAATTCTCCACGCAATTTAGCTCAGATTTGAACTGTTCTTCTTAGATTATCCAGCTCTTGAACTAATCTTCTCTTCAGATCTGATCCAGCTCTTCTTGTCTTTTCCCGCTCGCTTCTAATCCGATTTGAAATAGTGTCAGATCTGGTCAGCTTTGACTGCTTATGTACATTATTCAGATATGGTTCAGTGCTACCCCCTCCAAAATGGTCCAACGAGCAAAACTCACTACGTAGTGAGCTCCTCTCTTTTTGGCCAAATTCCTTCGCTTAGGCCTCAGAAATCACGTTTTCCTATTCTCAGATCTGGTTCCGCTACAGTATCAGATCTGGTTCAGCTATATTATCAGATTCTCATCAGATCTGATTTAGTGCAGTATATTGGATCTCATCTAGTTCAGCTACAGTACCAGATCTGGCTCATCTCACTGCTGCTCAGCTGGTTCATCTCTATGTCAAATCTGCACATCTCAATTAAACTGTTAGTAAATAATCAGCATGTTTTGTGTATTTAAAAATTCAGATTCTGATCTATAAACACAGATCCAACAATCTTCCCCCTTTTGATTTACACAAAACCTGAATAAACATATGCATGGATGTTTATGGTTTGAAATATTTGGTTCAAGCTAGTTTCAATTATCTAAGCTGATTTTTTTCTTCCAGCTTAGAAGCACGACCAGATGGCTCTAGAAGGATTTCGCCCAAGCACAATCCCAAGCTGGAGTAGTTTTCTTTTAAATAAAATTATTCGGATGGGAGATTTGTTTTTATGAAATTAGGGTAGCAAGTTTACAAATTAAAATAGTAGTAGGGAGTTTTTATAAATTCTGCAAGGATTTGGTATGATAACCATGCCTAATCAATGTACCTTTCACCTACTACAAATCATACTCCAAATATATGATTTTTACGTGAGTTCTAGAGCTCATTTTGTTGCAAGAAAACCTTTCATTCTCTTTCAAAAACCAAAAGCTCGCAGAGTGTGTTTGAGAAGATTTCCAGCCAAGGCCATCTGCTCGTTGCAATTCTCAGTTCAGGCAAGTAAAAATTGATTCTTGCTGCATCTGGAAAACATATAATGTTTCGTTGTTTTCTGTTGTGTGCTTTCCTGATGCATGTTTCAGTTCAGCCAGTTCATGTTCATGTTTGAGCTATGGATTCACTGCTTTGATGTTTTAGTTTTGAGAAAACTCACCAGTTATCTTTTAGCAAAAACTGTTGTGTTTTTAAAGTACTGAGTTGTAAAGATTCAAGATACGTTAAAAAACAGGGAAGTTCTCTTTTATGGTGTGCTGTAAAAGTTATGGACATCGACTCTGAATAGATAGGCGGTGCTGATTTGATCGGGACTACGTTCTGGTCGAATAAGTTGAGCTAGTCTGTTTAGGGACTGTCTGAGCTGGAGCAGTACCTTAGTTTCTAAGCAGATCTGGCCTATTTTCTTTGACCAGACTGCGTGATTTGTTGCTAAACTGATTGGGTTTATCAAAGCTGAGTGACCTTCCAAGCTGAAATTCTTGCTCCAAAGCTTATGTTACTGTTTTACTACGCGTAAGCTGTTTTTCGTAGAACCAGATCTGTTTTTCCTATTCGTAACCTACTTTCTTTAGCCAAAGCTGTTCCTTGCGTTTGTGATCTTTTTCCTTTACCCAAAGCTGTTTTGCGCACATAAGCCATTTTCTCTTTCGAGCTGATTTATGCTATCCTCAGCTCGTAGCCCAGCTGTACACTCAATAATGTTTTTAAAGACAAAATGAGTTTAATAGCAGTGAATCAACCAGTTTCAGAAATCGATCTTCGATCAAAAGCATGTATAATAGCCATTTCAATTAAAGGAAGTAAATTTTCAGTTTTAAGGACTTATGGCATAGAGGACCCGGTCAACCAAGAAGGGACCAGGATTATGGTATGGCTGTAATATCCCTTCAGGGACCAAGATTATGGAATTACTGTAATATCCCTTCACAAGAAAGTTACTGAATTCAGTTAACATGCTACATGCACTAGGACCACCAGAGAGCCTCTAGACCATAAGTCACTCAGTTTATAAAATGCGATTCAGATCTGATGTCCCGATCTGTTTCTTTCATTAGCAAGATTTCATTCAGATGAATTCCTTTAATTTATGTATCATGATTCAGTTATGTCTGCATTATGTGATCTTGTTATCCTCAGTTTTACTTGTTGAGCCCCTAGGTTAACTAGTTTTCCCGATACAAATGAGGCAGCTTAGGGGTAGGCGGGTGGTGCGAGCTGAACCAGATTTGGCGGTAGCCTGTCTTTATCAAAGACCAGCGTTTCTGCGAAGCCAGTGCTATTGTTGTTTTTGATATTTTGTCGAAACTGTGTTAAGATCCATTACAACAATAGAGAATTCATATAGAGTTCCAATAATTGTAATATCATTTTGTAATCGAAATTTGAAGTTCTTTTATTCCAGATCTGTTTCTACTATTTAATTTTGGCGCCATCTGTTTGTTCACCAGTTTTGTAAGGGAATACAATTTACAAAATTTCGCATTTAATCCTTCTATTCTTTTCGATTATCCATTTACTCCACTCCGTTGATTTCCATGGGTTTGGGACAAATACTATCTCTGTTGGGGATATAGACAGGGGTTGGATGTTAAATATTATATGTGTGAGATCCGAAAGTTTACAAGATTAATTGATTTAATTAATTGGGTTTAGCATAGACCAGATCTAGCTTGAACAGATCTGGGATGGGATAGCTTTGAGCTAGTAAGCTTGGTACAGCTATCGGGTTTGTATTAATCCTTGAATCAGATCTGGAGAGTTGGAGAATTTCCGTGGGAACTGATCATTTGTGAGTGTTGGTCAGCGCTGGGTGATCGCATTCAGTTGTGGAGATGGAATCTGGAATCGCTAGGCAGATATGAGTACGCTAGCGTGTTTCCGTAGTGAGTAGCTAAACTACATCATTTGGATTAGTTGGAACGACAGCGTTTCGTTTAGCGAGTGAGATTCAGACTCGAGCAGCGTTAGTCTTCAGATTCGATGAGATCTGAGTGGTTGCGATGCGACGTCGTTTGCTTCTTAGCGATGGGATTCAGATCTCAGTTGCGTTGGTTTTTAGCTTTGAGTAGTGGGTGACGTGTCCAGATGTGACAGTAGTCTCTGTGAGACGTTGTTGGTTAAGTTGGGATCGGTTTTGGCGTAGAGCCAGATCTGATGAGAGATTCAGATTCGAGTGGGAAACTCAGCTTTGAGACTTAAGTGTCGGTGGGTTCTGTTCTTCAGATTTGAGCATATCGTAGAGCCAGATCTGATGAGAGATTCAGATTCGAGTGGGAAACTCAGCTTTGAGACTTAAGTGTCGGTGGGTTCTGTTCTTCAGATTTGAGCATATTTAACATTTAAATAGAGACTTTGCCTTCGTTCTTTATTATTCAGCTTCGACACTTAGTAATATTTCCCGATAGCGAATCCTGTCGCGATACCCTAGCCACTGTTCACCGAAACTTATCTTCTCCGATTGCCGACAGTAGATAGCTCTGACTGAAGTAAGAGTGGTAGTGCTGGACTCCTCTTGCTAAGACGCTTTGTTTGGTACAGCTTGTGGGAGATTGCGTTAAGCTGGAAGTGGATCGAGAGACATCTCCCTTCTGTAGTCTATTAGCATAAGCGTCGGATTTCGTCTGCCGTTCAGGTAGCTTGCTGGGTAAGAGTTAAGATCCTACCTTGTGCTTTGTATAGAGCCTTCTGTGGTGTTAGAAGGGTAGGATAGTGCTGGTTGAGTGTGTAACTCCCAGAATCGTAGTATCTGTGCTTTTGGTCCCTGAGTTAGCGTTGTGTTTTGCGTATCAGGTTTCAGATCTGTGTTGCTCGGGACTTCATTGTTGTAATTATAGCTCAGAGATTTGAGGTACGGATGTGAGCTTGTTTTACAGCGTTGAATTGTGCATGGATACTATGTATGCTGCTGTGTATGCCTCTGTGCCGTTATCTGCTTGCTTTTGTTGTGTTGTTATCTGCAATCTATCACTTCGCATACACGCATTATTCATCTGAATCCAGATATTTTTTAGCCGTGCCTTGTATCTTGATCTGTGTGTGTACCAGGATGCTTGTTAGAGGCCGAGCGGGTAACTCCAGTCACCCTCATCTCCCTGCTGGGATCTGTTAGCCACTATGAGCGGAGTGGATAGCTCCCACACCTCATGAGTTGGGCAATAGCAGGTTGAGCTATGTTCTGCATCTGGTACCGTGTGCTGAGACGAGTGGGTAGCTCCCATATACTCACACATCGTGGCCACCTTTGTTCAGTTGATTGTTGAGATCTTTTGGCTCCATGACTTCGGTTGTAGCCTCATCTCATGCATAGCATTTCATATTATCTATTCCTGTTTAACTGCTGTTTTTCAGTTGCTCTCCGTACTGGGGTTTGACCCCATGTCCCTCTGGGGTTTGGTTTGTTTGTTTGCCTATTTGTTGTTCAGGTTACCATGGTTACTCAGCTGTTCGTGGAGTTTACCTGGCTGGTGGTGCCCCAGGAGGTGGTTAAAGTGTCCCAGTTAGCGTGTAGCATATATGTATCTATACTAATAGCCGGGGAGTGCCATGTGCTTTGTTGTATCCAGTCGTACTCAGGTGTTCTTGTATTTTGATACATGCTGTACTGTTGTACTGAGTGATAGTAAACTGAGATATTTTGAGTATTGTTGTATTTTTAATTATGTGATCTTTCCGTCAGGCCAAAATAGTAAATTTTAACCATTATCTTATTGATTCCTCTAGTGTTTGCGTGGTTTAACTCTGTGTTTGTGCACGAGGCATGACATTTTTGGTATCTGAGCTTAAGTTGGGATAAGCTCGATTTCTTTTGATCACACTTTAGTCTAGGCACAGTGTTGCTTGTTGCATGTGCATGACTATGTGGTTTACTTGTTCTGTGATATATTTCTTGATGTGTGATCTTACCCTCTTAGTACCTTCTTAGATGTCGCCTAGACATAGGGGTAGAGGTAGAGGGCAGTTTCAGCAGGAATCCGAGGGTCAGAACGATGAGGATCAGCATAGTATTCCTAGTCATATACGTACCAGACAGGTCGAGGATGAGGTAGATGAGCTGGCAGCCCATGTGGACGACATGGAACTTGTGATGGCGAGGTTTCAACGGATGAATCACAGATGTTTAATGGTGATGAGCCTAGTTCCGATGTGGAGTCCTGGTTGCAGCATATTACCGGGTTGTTTGACCGTGTCGGGTATAATGATTAACGTAGGTTGAGTCTAGCTACGTTTCAGCTGAGGAGGAATGCTGAGCGCTGGTGGAGAGGTGCTTCGAAGACTCTTGTGGAGACTGGAGTAGGGATCTCGTGGAACATCTTTTGTACTGCCTTTTGTCAGGAGTACGCTCCGGAATCCTTTGTGAACGCTAGGGAGCGTGAGTTTGATAACCTGGTGCAGGGATCTATGTCCGTGGGAGAGTATGCCCGGAGATTTTCTTCTCTTCTTGCATATGTTCTGCATGTTTCTGGCCGAGAGAAGGCAAAGAGGAACAAGTTCTTGGAAGGGTTTAATGAAGATTTGTATTCGTTGGTGCTGGTGAGTTCACCGGCTAGCTATGCAGAAGCGGTGGACAGGGCTATTGACATTGAGGAGGGACTGCAGAACCGTAGGTCTCGTGTTAGGCCGCAAGTGGTGCAAGGTAACCGTCCCATGGTTTCGGGGGTGCAACCTTCCTAGTCTGTGCAGTCATCTCAGTCACCCCAGCAGCAGATAGCCCAACAGTCTGGACACCAGAGGTTTAGGCCTCGTGGTCGTCAGTTCAAGAAGAAGTCTGGTTAGTTCTTCTGGCCGGGTAGTTCTAGCAGCGGCAGTAGTTCCAAAGTTGAGTTTTGTGGTCAGTATGGAGGAAGGCATCCTACAACACAGTGTGTAGGGGTGCAAGGTTCGTGTAACGTCTGTGGACAGTATGGGCACTTTGCTAGAGTGTGTCCTTTATCTGGATCGCAGCATACCGCCGCCCCATCACAGGGTCGAGGTGGATCGTCTAGAGGTCATTCTTTTCTTGTTCAGCAGCAGAGATAGGGGAGCCGCAGTTTAGGCCGTTCCAGTAGCCTGGTCCTTCGTGGTTTGGATAGTCTTCCCAGCCTCAGTTCTCAGGACCTCAGTTTGCCCAAGTGAATGCCATGACGAGGGAGCAAGCTGAGAGCACGCCAGGAGGAGGAGCGATCGCAGAAACTTGTTTTGTCTTTGATTTTCCTGTGCCTATGTTGTTTGATACAGGAGCATCAAATTCGTTTATTGCTGATGCATTTGTGGTTGAGCATGGTTTGCATACCACTGTTTTATGTGATGTTGTGTCTGTTGCGACTCCTGTCGGCGCGAGCCTGTACTCCCAAGAGATTTTGTTGAATGACATTCTTAGGTTTGGTGAGAACGTGTTGTTAGCGGATTTGATTAGGCTTGTGATGTGGGATTTCGATTGCATAGTGGGAATGAATGTGTTATCTGGTAATAGAGCCACCGTGGATTGTTTCCATGGCGTTGTGTATTTTAGGCCTCAGTCTAGTGAGAAGTGGGACTTCTATGGCTTAGATTCCCGATCGAAGATTCCTTTAGTCTCTGTGATAGAGATGTTTAGCCTGTTGTCGTTGGAGAATGCTGGATTTATGATCTATGCTCTAGATGCGTCTTCTTCTTCGCGCGTAGAGCTTAGTGACGTTCCCCTTGTTCGCCTTTTTCCGGATGTGTTTCCGGAGGAGATTCCTGGTTTTCCTCCGAATAGGGAGATAGAATTCAGCATTGAGTTGGTACCTGGTACAGCTCCAATCTCTCGAGCTCCGTATCATTTAGCGTCTGCTGAATTGAGAGAGCTTAAGGTTCAGCTTAGTGATTTGCTGGAGAAGGGATTCATTAGGCCGAGCATGTCTCCGTGGGGAGTGCCTATCTTGTTTGTAAAGAAGAAGGATGGGTCGATGAGGATGTGCATCAACTTTAGGCAATTGATTAAGGAGTCAGTGAAGAACAAGTACCCTTTGCCGAGGATCGATGATTTATTTGATCAGCTTCAGGGTTCGGCTATGTTTTCTAAGATCGATCTGCGTTCGAGGTACCATCAGTTGTGCATCCGAGAGCAAGTTGTTGCAAAGACTGTGTTTTGTACGAGGTACGTGCATTATGAATTTTTAGTTATGCCTTTTGGTTTGACGAATGCCCCCGCAGTTTTCATGGATTTGATGAACCGAGTCTTTAGAGAATTCAACGATCAGTTTGTGATTGTGTTTATCGATGATATCTTGGTGTACTCTAAGACTCCGATGCAGCACAAAGAGCATTTGAAGTTGGTTCTTCAGACGCTTCGAGACTCGTAGCTGTATGCTAAGTTTTCTAAGTGCGAGTTTTGGTTAGACCGAGTTGTATTTATGGGTCATGTCATTTTAGTTGAAGGTATTTCTGTGGATCCCCGTGAGGTAGAGGCTGTTGTTAACTGGGAGCGTCCCAAGAATGTTGCTGAGATTTGTAGGTTCTTGGGTTTGGCTGGCTATTATCGTCGCTTTATAGAGGGATTCTCTAGTATAGCTAAGCCGATGACGCAACTGACTCCGAAATACAAGAGGTTTGTTTGGACTGAGCAGTGTGAGAACAATTTTCTATTGCTCAAGGAGAAGCTAACTTCTGCGCCTGTGTTAGCTTTACCGTCTGGTTCAGGTGGTTTTGTGGTTTGTGCAGATGCTTCCTTGAATGGATTGGGTTGTGAGTTGATGCAGCATGGTCGAGTCATCGCGTATGCTTCTCGTCAGTTGAAACCACGAGTCATTGCGTATGCTTCTCGTCAGTTGAAACCGCATGAGACTCGCTACCCAGTTCACGATTTAGAGTTGGCAGCAGTGGTTTTTGCCTTGAATATTTGGCGCCACTATCTGTATGGCGAGCAGTTTGTGGTGTACTCAGACCACAAGAGCCTTCAGTATCTGTTTTCTCAGTCAGATTTGAACATGAGACAGCGTAGATGTATGGATAAGGATATTGATTGTGAGATCCAATGTCAGCCTGGGAAGATGAATGTAGTTGTTGATGCATTGAGCAGAAAATCTCAAGTGACGATGCTGGCTTCGTTGCAGATTTTGAAGGTCCATGAGCATCTAAGAACTACCGGTTGGCGGTTTTACCCAGGTGAGGATTATGTTGTGGTGTCTTCTTGTCAAGTGGAGCCTCAGATTGTTGCGAGCGTTAGAGCAGCTCAAAGGACAGATCCATCTATCCATGAGTTGAAGCTGAAGGTGAGATCTGGACATTTGGAGGATTACACTGTCTCATCTGATGGTTGTGTGAGATTTCGTGGCAGGTTGGTGTGCCAAATCTGATTGATTTTAAGGAGGAGATCTTGAGGGAGGCGCACTGTAGTAGACACAGTTTTCATCCTGGTGCAAGGAAGATGTATCATGCCTTGAAGCAGCATTACTGGTGGGCAGGTTTGAAGAGTGATGTTGCTAATTTTGTAGCCCGTTGTCTGAATTGTTAGCAAGTCAAGGCTGAAAGGATGAGACCTGGTGGTTGTTGTAGAGCTTAGAGGTGCCCCAATGGAATTGGGAGCACATAGCAATGGATTTTGTGATCCATTTGCCTCGTTCCAGCAGAGGTTGTGATGCTGTGTGGGTTGTTATCGATAGGTTGTCTAAGTCTGTCAGGCCCCGTGCTAATTACTAACAATTAACACATAATAAACGCATAATCACGGAAGCTTAAAATCAGGGCTTAAAAATTTTTCGAAATAATATGGGCCTGAACTTCAAATCATACATTCAAAATATTCAATACTCAAAATATGAGTTAACTCAAACTCATACCACAAGTAACCACATAATTCAATTCAAAAGACAGATCCCCCAAATACATGATAACACGGGACATCCCCCGGTTCAATACATATCATAAATAAACTGGGACTCAGGGATGCGGGGATCGACCAGCTGAACTTCCACTCTGCCCAGCTAGGTTACCTGAAACTCCTGCAAATGGGTAACGCAGACCCAAACAAAAAAAGCAGGAAAAGAAGTACGAGGTCAAGCCTCAGTACGAAGAGCTATCAAAGCAGGTAAAACATGCAACATGCTACTAATCAATGCTATGAATGCATGAGGGCTATCAAGAAATCGGATAGCTAGACCAGTCTATCAACTGGCAACTCAAATCAAGCCTCTATACCACGGTCTATCAACCGGGAAATCATCGGTCCGTGATCATCGGGGCCCGTCAGCCCATCACAGCTCGGTGGTAGACACTCGAATCCGGTAGTCACCACTCCGACGATAGCGTTGGACTTTTCGGGCACGACTCAAGAGTCGGCCAGTCACAACGTGGCACCCAATCAGGTATCAAATCAATCTATCAAAGGCTCAATATGTATGCATGATGCCAATCAATATCAATGCTCAATGCATACAATGCACAATACGAAACAGAATGTAACTCAATCATTCAACATACTGATTCACGTAATTCACAGCAGCAAGATTCACAACATCAATCACAGCATGTTTATGCCTAAAGCTGCTAAGAGCTGCTCAATTCGTACCTCAATTCCTCAATTTACCTAACAGATTCTCCTGGCTCAAATCACGCAGCAGGAACTTCCTGGAAGCTCAAATCTGTTACAACATAGCTAAAATCTTAGCTCAATCTCATCATAAGTACGCTAACCCTACGGCCAGAAGTCTAATTCAATTCCTATACTTCTACGCAGGCATTAACTACTAACAACCGAGCTCAAACTACAAGAAAAGCTCACCCAAAAGCTCAAAAGAACCAACTGCTGAATCTACTCAGCGAAACCAGCAATTCACGAACGAGCAGGGCCTTCGGGATTTCTCAACTCGTCGCTCCTATCTTCCAAACTAGCATCAATGGAAAGAGCAAGTCTCAAGAAGTCCAGCGCCACCAAAGATGTCAAAAACAAAGGCTGGAATCAACGGGAAAAGGCAATAGAACACGACGGTGAACAGTAGTTCGACGAGGGTTTGGGGAAGAAGAGATAAGAAATGTCTGGCTCAAATAAATCTAAGTGTCGATCAACATTTCTATAAATACCTCTTCAAACCTCGCCTGCTGATTCACTAAGATCTATCAAAGAAATCAGCAGAAGTCTATCAGCAGCAATTCTCTCTTTTCCCTTCGTAAAATCAGCAGCAACAACCAGCAAAAGCAATCGCTCATACACTTCAAAACGACACCGCTCCAACTTATCAAAACGACGCCGTAGCGTTAAACCAGCTGCCAACAGCTCTCGCAAGCAAACAACCAAAAGCTGGTAACAGCTCTCTCTTCAAAACAATGCATCTGCTGGTCGCGTAAAATCTCTCAAAACGACGACGCATCTACTAATCCAAACGACGCCGCTTCTCAACACTTTCGCACAAGCGCGCCTGCTGATCAGCAGCAACTATCGCAACGCAACTACTACCAGCAGCAATGGATACGTCACGCCTACGTCATCAAATCTATCGACAGCTCATGCGAATAGTTTTCAACCCATCTGCTGATCTCTTTTCACAAGCGCATCTGCTGAATCAATAGTCAACGCTCCAAACTGTTGACTAACACGCGTCACTTCCTCGCTCAATCTCACGCTACGCGCGATGTCTGCCATCAGCAACTTCAATTCGCACCAAAGCCAGCAGATCTTCATGCGTCACGCTGACGTCACCATATCTGCTGATTCAAAATTCACCAGCACGAGCTACAGTAACTTGCTGCTGCCAGTTTTCTCCAAAATCAACGCGACGCTCAAAAATTCAGCAGGAACTTCATTTCTTTCGCAAAATTCCTCAAAACACACGTGATTAATTCCCAAATCAAACCAATT
>KQ995662.1:398968-408982 GCA_001598015.1 Dorcoceras hygrometricum
GCTGTCTTTGCCACATCAGCATCTCTAATTCGCAACTGGTGATAACCAGAGCGCAAGTCAATCTTCGAGTAAACAACCGATCCCTGCAGCTGATCGAACAAGTCATCAATCCTCGGCAGAGGATACTTGTTCTTCTCCGTGGCCTTATTCAACTGTCTGAAGTCCACGCACATCCTCATAGTGCCATCTTTCTTCTTCACAAACAGAATCGGAGCTACCCAAGGCGACATGCTCGGTCTGATGAAGCCTTTCTCTAAGAGATCGCTCAACTGTTCCTTCAACTCTTTCAACTCTGCGGGCGCCAATCGGTAAGGAGCTCTAGAAATCGGGGCGGTACCGGGCACCAACTCAATGCTGAAGTCGATCTCACGTCGAGGAGGGAATCCAGGAATCTCATCTGGAAACACGTCGGGAAACTCTCGAACAACGGGGATATCACTCAACTCTAATCGCTGCTCCTGGGAACTGTCAAGTGCATAGATCATGAATCCTGCATTACCTAGCGATAGCAGGCTAAACATCTCCATAGCGGACACTAAGGGAATCTTCGACCTCGAATCCGTGCCGTAGAAATCCCACCTCTCACCCGTATCAGGGCGAAATCTCACCACACCATGAAAACAATCAACGGTAGCCTTATAGCTAGATAACACGTCCATTCCCAAAATACAGTCGAAATCTCTAATCCCCAACACAATCAAATTGGTCACCAAAACATGCTCATCAAATCTAATCAGGCAATCTACTACTACCTCTCGAGACCACAAATTCATACCAGCAGGAGTAGACACGGAAACAACATCACACAGTGGGTAAGAACTCAACCCACGCTCAAACACAAACATCTCAGATATGAAAGAGTGTGATGCACCAGTGTCAAACAAAACTCTCGCAGGATAATCATAAATAGAGTATGTACCTCTAATCACCATGCCCGGAGTCTCCTCAGCCTGATCTCCTGTCAAGGCGTTCGAGACCACAAATTCATACCAGCAGGAGTAGACACGGAAACAACATCACACAGTGGGTAAGAACTCAACCCACGCTCAAACACAAACATCTCAGATATGAAAGAGTGTGATGCACCAGTGTCAAACAAAACTCTCGCAGGATAATCATAAATAGAGTATGTACCTCTAATCACCATGCCCGGAGTCTCCTCAGCCTGATCTCCTGTCAAGGCGTTCGCCTGCGCCTGCTGGGGAATCTGAAACGGGGGTCGGGAAGGTCCTCCAAAACGCGACTGCTCACGAGGCTGAAAACTAGGTCGCTGGGACTGAGCAAAAGGCTGCTGTCGCTGAGAAGAACCACCAACGGAACCCTGCTGCGACTGACCAGTAGACCGCCCTCCAATCGAAGGACACGCCCTAGCGAAGTGTCCCGGCTGACCACAAAGGTGGCAGAGTCCTCGAACTCCTCGACACTGCGAAGTCTCATGCCTCCCTCCGCACTGACTACAAAATCCGCCTCCAGAACCGCTACCAGAACCACTGCCAGAACCAGAGCTCACTGATCCAGAAGAACTCGAATGGCCCTTCTTCTTGAACTGCTTCCCTCTAGGTCTAAACTGCTGGCGACTCGACTGCTGTGATCCTTGCGGAGACTGATATGACTGCGACACCGCCTGAGCCGGCTGAGAAGCACGTGCAGTCGTCTGATGCACTGGAGCCTCAGGATCCATCAAACTCTCCTCGATATCCACTGCATTGTTCACAGCGTCCATGAAAGTCGCCGAGGACCCAGACAGCACCATCCGATATAGGTCCGGTCTCAAGCCCTTCAAAAACTTGTTCCTCTTTGTTCGCTCTTGGTTCGTCACAGCTGGCATGTACACTAGAAGCGCAGAAAACCACCTCGCATACTCGGCCACACGCATATCACCTTGCTTCAGGTTATCAAACTCACGTTCCCGACTAGCGAAGTAGGACTCTGGGGTGTATTCGCATCGAAAGGCCTCGCAGAAAACATCCCAAGTGAGCATCGTTCCACTATCTCGAAGCATCCTCGAAGTACTCCTCCACCAGCGCTGAGCATCATCTCGCAGCTGCAGCACTGCCAACTTCAGTCTCTTTTCTGGGGCATACTCCAGGGTATCAAATAGCTCCTCCATCTGAACAAGCCACGCCTCAGCCCTAGAGCCACCCTCAGTACCGGCCAACGTCGGTGGGTTCGTCCGCTGAAATCGGGCTAATACTAACTCCATTCCACCTATCTGCCTAGTGACGTCCTCAACCTGGGCGTCATCATCACTACCTGCTCTAGACTCCTCCTCAGAATGTCTAGTCCTCCTACCTCCTCCACGTCTCGGTGGCATCTAATCAAGCCTAGAGGTAAGATCTCACAGCAGATATAACGATAGGACAGATAGTAAATCACATAAGTCACAGAGGCAATCAAAATAAAATCAAAACTCTGTGCCTAGACTCAAGTGTGATCAAAAGAAATCGAGCTTATCCAGTTTAGGCTCTGATACCAAAAATGTCAGGCCCCGTGCTAATTACTAACAATTAACACATAATAAACGCATAATCACGGAAGCTTAAAATCAGGGCTTAAAAATTTTTCGAAATAATATGGGCCTGAACTTCAAATCATACATTCAAAATATTCAATACTCAAAATATGAGTTAACTCAAACTCATACCACAAGTAACCACATAATTCAATTCAAAAGACAGATCCCCCAAATACATGATAACACGGGGCATCCCCCGGTTCAATACATATCATAAATAAACTGGGACTCAGGGATGCGGGGATCGACCAGCTGAACTTCCACTCTGCCCAGCTAGGTTACCTGAAACTCCTGCAAATGGGTAACGCAGACCCAAACAACAAAAGCAGGAAAAGAAGTACGAGGTCAAGCCTCAGTACGAAGAGCTATCAAAGCAGGTAAACATGCAACATGCTACTAATCAATGCTATGAATGCATGAGGGCTATCAAGAAATCGGATAGCTAGACCAGTCTATCAACTGGCAACTCAAATCAAGCCTCTATACCATGGTCAATCAACCGGGAAATCATCGGTCCGTGATCATCGGGGCCCGTCAGCCCATCACAGCTCGGTGGTAGACACTCGAATCCGGTAGTCACAACTCCGACGATAGCGTTGGACTTTTCGGGCACGACTCAAGAGTCGGCCAGTCACAACGTGGCACCCAATCAGGTATCAAATCAATCTATCAAAGGCCCAATATGTATGCATGATGCCAATCAATATCAATTCTCAATGCATACAATGCACAATACGTAAAACAGAATGTAACTCAATCATTCAACATACTGATTCACGTAATTCACAGCAGCAAGATTCACAACATCAATCACAGCATGTTTATGCCTAAAGCTGCTAAGAGCTGCTCATTTCGTACCTCAATTCCTCAATTTACCTAACAGATTCTCCTGGCTCAAATCACGCAGCAGGAACTTCCTGGAAGCTATATGTTACAACATAGCTAAAATCTTAGCTCAATCTCATCATAAGTACGCTAACCCTACGGCCAGAAGTCTAATTCAATTCCTATACTTCTACGCAGGAATTAACTACTAACAACCGAGCTCAAAATACAAGAAAAGCTCACCCAAAAGCTCAAAAGAACCAACTGCTGAATCTACTCAGCGAAACCAGCAATTCACGAACGAGCAGGGCCTTCGGGATTTCTCAACTCGTCGCTCCTATCTTCCAAACTAGCATCAATGGAAAGAGCAAGTCTCAAGAAGTCCAGCGCCACCAAAGATGTCAAAAACGAAGGCTGGAATCAATGGGAAAAGGCAATAGAACACGACGGTGAACAGTAGTTCGACGAGGGTTTGGGGAAGAAGAGATAAGAAATGTCTGGCTCAAATAAATCTAAGTGTCGATCAACATTTCTATAAATACCTCTTCAAACCTCGCCTGCTGATTCACTAAGATCTATCGAAGAAATCAGCAGAAGTCTATCAGCAGCAATTCTCTCTTTTCCCTTCGTAAAATCAGCAGCAACAACCAGCAAAAGCAATCGCTCATACACTTCAAAACGACACCGCTCCAACTTATCAAAACGACGCCGTAGCGTTAAACCAGCTGCCAACAGCTCTCGCAAGCAAACAACCAAAAGCTGGTAACAGCTCTCTTCAAAACAATGCATCTGCTGGTCGCGTAAAATCTCTCAAAACGACGACGCATCTACTAATCCAAACGACACCGCTTCTCAACACTTTCGCACAAGCGCGCCTGCTGATCAGCAGCAACTATCGCAACGCAACTACTACCAGCAGCAATGGATACGTCACGCCTACGTCATCAAATCTATCGACAACTCATGCGAATAGTTTTCAACCCATCTGCTGATCTCTTTTCACAAGCGCATCTGCTGAATCAATAGTCAACGCTCCAAACTGTTGACTAACACGCGTCACTTCCTCGCTCAATCTCACGCTACGCGCGATGTCTGCCATCAGCAACTTCAATTCGCACCAAAGCCAGCAGATCTTCATGCGTCACGCTGACGTCACCATATCTGCTGATTCAAAATTCACCAGCACGAGCTACAGTAACTTGCTGCTGCCAGTTTTCTCCAAAATCAACGTGACGCTCAAAAATTCAGCAGAAACTTCATTTCTTTCGCAAAATTCTCAAAACACACGTGTTTAATTCCCAAATCAAACCAATTAATCACTAATCTAAATTCTCAATCCTCACAAAGTCTGTGCACTTCATTCCCTATAGCATGACGTATTCTTTGAAGAAGATGGTGAAGCTATACATAGATTTCATGGTGAGATTGTATGGTGTGCCTGTTTCTATCGTTTCAGATCGTGATCCGAGGTTTACTTCCAGGTTTTGGAAGAGTTTGCAAACAGCTTTGGGTACTAGATTGGCGATGAGTACATCGTATCATCCCCAGACAGATGGCCAATCTGAGAGAACTATCCATATTTTAGAGGATATGTTGAGAGCTGTTGTAATGGATTTTAGTGGTAGCTGGTAGGATTCGTTGTCTTTGGTTGAGTTTTCTTACAACAACAGCTATCAGGTCATGATTGGTATGACACCATTCGAAGCTTTCTATGGCAGGAAGTGTAGATCGCCTGTGTGTTGGGAAGAAGTGGGGGAGAAGCAGCTGTCTTCTCCAGAATTTGTGCAGCAGATGAGAGATCAAGTAGATCTGATTCTCCAACGAATGAAAGCTGCACAAGATCGCCAAGCTAGTTATGCGAATAAGAGGAGTAGGCCTTTAGAGTTTCAGGTTGGTGATCTGGTTTTCCTGACAGTTTCTCCTTTCCGCAGTGTTATGAGATTTGGTCACAAGGGAAAGTTAGCTCCTCGTTATGTTGGACCATATGAGATTGCCGAGAGAATTGGTCCTTTGGCTTATCGGCTGTTGTTGCCGCCAGATCTGTCTTCCTTACATGATGTTTTTCATGTGTCGATGTTGAGGAAGTATGAGCCAGATCCATCGCATGTGTTGAGAATTGAGGAGGTAGAGCTAGATCGGACTTTGAGTTATGTTGAGTATCCCTTGCAGATCTTAGATAGAAAAGAGAAACAGCTGAGGACTAAGACCATTCCCTTGGTGATGGTCCAGTGGAGCAAACATGGTAGAGAAGAAGCTACATGGAAACGCGAAGAGAATATGCAGCGTGAGTGGCCACATTTTTTCCAGTAAGTACTGTATCAGATTCCAGTAGTTGGTTTGTTCCTTGTTATTTCCCGGTAGATGCTTGCTTATGTTTGTTTTCCCAGTTATCTTGAACTCTTGATTTCGAGGACGAAATCCTGTTTTAGTGGGGGAGAGATGTGAGACCCACAAGATTACAATATTAATTGAGTTAATTAATCGGGTTTAGCATAGACCATATCTTGCTTGAACAGATCTGGGATGGGATAGCTTTGAGCTAGTAAGCTTGGTAAAGCTATCGGGTTCGTATTAGTCCTTGAATCAGATCTGGAGAGTTGGAGAATTTTCGCAGGAACTGATCAGATGTGAGTGTTGGTCAGCGCTAGGTGATCGCATTCAGTTGTGGAGATGGAATCTGGAATCGCTAGGCAGATGTGAGTAAGCTAGCGTGTTTCTATAGCGAGTAGCTAAACTACGTCGTTTGGATTAGTTGGAACGACAACGTTTCGTTTAGCGAGCGAGATTCAGATTCGAGCAGCGTTAGTCTTCAGATTCGACGGGATCTGAGTGGTTGCGATGCGACGCCGTTTGCTGCGTAGCGGTGGGATTCAGATCTCAGTTGCATTGGTTTTCAGCTTTGAGTAGTGGGTGACGTGTACAGATGTGACAGTAGTCTCTGTGCGACGTAGTTTGGTTAAGTCGGGATCTGTTTTGGCGTAGAGCCAGATCTGATGAGAGATTCAGATCCGAGTGGGAAACTCAGCTTTGAGACTTAAGTATCGGTGGGATCTTCAGATTTGAGCAGATTTAAGTGACAGTAGTCTCTGTGCGACGTAGTTTGGTTAAGTCGGGATCTGTTTTGGCGTAGAGCCAGATCTGATGAGAGATTCAGATCCGAGTGGGAAACTCAGCTTTGAGACTTAAGTATCGGTGGGATCTTCAGATTTGAGCAGATTTAACCTTTAAATAGAGGACTTTGCCTTCGTTCTTTATTATTCAGCTTCGACACTTAGTAATATTTCTCGATAGTGAATCCTGTCGCGATACCCTAGCCATTGTTCATTGAACCTTATCTTCTCCGATTGCCGACGGTAGATAGCTCCGACTGAAGTAAGAGTGGTAGCGCTGGACTCCTCTTTCTAAGACGCTTCGTTTGGTACCGCTTGTGGAAGCTTGCGTTAAGCTGGAAGTGGATTGAGAGACATCTCCCTTCTGTAGTCTGTTATAATAATCGTCGGATTTCATCTTTCGTTCAGGTAGCTTGCTGGGTAAGCATTAAGATCCTACCTTGTGCTTTGTTTAGAGCCTTCTGTGGTATTAGAAGGGTAGGATAGCGCTGGTTGAGTGTGTAACTCCCAGATTCGTAGTGTTTGTGCTTTTGGTCCCTGAGTTAGCGTTGTGTTTTGCGTAACATGTTTCAGATCTGTGTTTCTCGGGACTTCGTTGTTGTAATTATAGCTCAAAGATTTGAGGTACGGATGTGAGCTTGTTTTATAGCGTTGAATTGGGCATGGATACTATGTATGCTGCTGTGTATGCCTTTGGGGCCGTTATCTGCTTGCTTCTGTTGTGTTGTTATCTGCAAGCTATCACTTTGCATACATGCATTATTCATGTGCATCGAGATATTTTTTAGCCGTGCCTTGTATCTTGATCTGTGTCTGTAACAGGATGCTTGTTAGAGGCCGAGCGGGTAACTCCCGTCACCCTCATCTCCTTGCTGGGATCTGTTAGCCACTATGAGCAGAGTGGGTAGCTCCCACACCTCATGAGTTGGGCAACAACAGGTTGAACTATGTTCTAAATCTGGTACCTGTTGGGGAACCACGGCGGATCCGGATCATGCCTCCCGGCGAGGCAGCGGAAGAACAAAATTTTGCCGGGAGACGATCAATACAATTCAATAAACAAATCAATCTATGACATTCATAGGGTGTTTCTCGGGGTTACCTTTCTGGCAACTCGTGCCTGGCTCCGACCAGTATCACAAGGAAACCGGCACTTCACGGTAGGCGGCGGTAGATAACTTCAATCAGGTCCACGACTGGATACGAGACTCCTTCGTCAGCCTGCACTAGAAGGCCTGACGAGATTGGCGCGGACGGATTCTCCTCGAAAGATTGGCCGGAACAATTTCCGGCGAAGCGGCGGCGACGGCGGCGACGTGCACCGGCGGCGGCGGCGTGAGGTTTGAGGAGAGGGGCGGCGGCTTTTGATGCTAGGGTTAGGGTTATGATTGAGTGTTATTTGTTAGGAAGCCTAAGTCTATATTAAATAGACTTAGTGATGGACTTGGATCGGCCCAACGGGCCCGGATCCAACGGATGAACATTCAGTTCATCCCCATCACCGTGACTTCATCGTAACTCCGATCGCCGATCAGATCGGACCGATCGACTCAGTTTCCAAAACTGAATACTATGATCTGAAAAACCATTTTTCAGAACCCCAGTGCAAAATGACCGTTTTGCCACTCAACAGCGGGAAATCACGATTTGACCAGTTCATCCCCATCACCGTGACTTCATCGTAACTCCGATCGCCGATCAGATCGGACCGATCGACTCAGTTTCCAAAACTGAATACTATGATCTGAAAAAACCATTTTTCAGAACCCCAGTGCAAAATGACCGTTTTGCCACTCAACAGCGGGAAATCACGATTTGACCCCTATTGACTTTTAGGAAGCCGCATTCCCCAAAATCCTCTTCTCATGCTCAACACAATGAGCTGAGTATCCGTGCGGGAATCTCGAATCCAGTACTTGTGTGACCCTCAATGGTTCAGGGATACAGCTAGCCGTGGGCCCACAACCATTGCGGCTCCGGAATCACAATTCCGGACTTGCCCAACGGATCATGGTAAGAGCGTCTAGCAACATCGCCCCATGATCCCCTAGGTATCACTGATAGTGCCTGCAAGAACCAGTTGGTCGTGGTTAGCGTACAGTACGGTCCTTTCAATCCATATATCCCGATCAGATCAACGACCATTGGTAAATCGAGAGTCGCTACAGATCCGATAGCTATGCGTACATCTTGGAGATCGAATAGTGACATCGCGAGTGTAACTAGGTAAACACATTTACCTAAAACACTTCTAGTACTCTGGCCAGATATTTATACACTTTTATCCCCTCAGATAGCATATTATATCCACGCATGTCTGCGAGCGGTGAATCCTCGACAACGATGCATCGGGGTCTCACCCAATCCCGCCGCCTGATGACCCCAAGTGAGTCGGCAAACGAGTCAAAGTGAGACGCATATCACGTAGAGTCTCAATGACGTTTCGAGTCGTGAGGACTAATCAGTACAACCAAGACCTCGGACTTATCCACTCGACAAATGGTAACCACTTGGAAAGTCCGAACGAGGGTAGTTCGATAGATCACCAGGTCACTATCTATCTGCATGCTCAGAACATCACAATGTTCCCTACCAATGAAACATGGTACTTCGCATCGCAGATACTAGTCTCTATTTCGGGCGGCCTTATCCTCATTTTGACGGCCCAATTGACTAGGAACATGTTCAGAATACACAGTGACTATTAGATGTGTTTCATGATAGCCGTCATACCCACTATCACATCCAACATATACTTTGGTGTATTCTTGGTCTTTACTCAACGCAATTGTTAATCATTATACAACACAATGAAAGTAAAGAATGCCACATAAATAAATGCGAATATCATATATAAAGATTGTTTTATACAAGAGTCTATAAACCCACACGCCACAAGTTGGCTAGTTGGGCATCTACTCTAATAATCTCCCACTTGCCCTAAAGACAACTACTCATCAGACGCAGTCCCATTGTTTCACGATGTTTTCCAAACAACGGTCCAGGCAAGGGCTTCGTAAGTGGATCAGCAATGTTGTCCGCAGAGGCCACTCTCTCAACTGCTATGTCACCTCTAGCCACAATATCCCGGATTATGTGGTATTTCCTCAGTATGTGTTTGGATCTTTGGTGAGACATAGGCTCCTTTGCTTGCACAACGGCACCCGTGTTGTCGCAGTACACCGAGACTGGACAAACTCCATTAGGAATGACGCCCAACTCTTGGACGAAATTCCTTATCCAAACGGCCTCCTTAGCAGCAGCTGATGCTGCAATGCACTCAGCCTCAGTGGTTGAATCCGCGATGGTGTCTTGCTTGGAACTCTTCCAAGAGACAGCACCACCATTGAGCATGAATACAAATCCAGAGGTTGATTTCGAATCATCCACGTCACACTGGAAGCTAGAATCAGTATAGCCTTCCAGTTTCAGTTCACCACCCCCATAGACCATGAACATATTCTTAGTCCCTCGTAAGTACTTAAGAATATCCTTCACGGCCTTCCAATGCAATTGGCCGGGGTTGGCCTGGTAGCGGCTCGTGACACTCAGAGCATATGCGAC
>KQ995662.1:411770-422270 GCA_001598015.1 Dorcoceras hygrometricum
GGACTTTTCTTCCTTCGCAGGAGCAGAACGCTTCTTGCTCTTGCGTCTGGGTCCCTTCTTCGCAGAGGAAGAAGAACCTAGAAGGAGGACGAGTTTGTCCTTCTTTATGGTCCCTTCAAACACTACAAGCATGTTAACCACCTCTTCAAGGGTGGCTGCCAGCTTGTTCATGTTGAAGTTGACCACAAAGGGGTCAAATGCAGCGGGTAGCGAGAGGAGAAGTACATCCACCGACAGCTCGTGTGAAGGTGCGATATCAAGGCCCGACAGATTTTCAACGAGCCCAATCATACGAACCCCATGCTCGCGGACCGAAGTCCCATCGCGCATGCGGCTTGTCATAAGCTCCTTGACAGCCGTGAACCTCTCATGTCGAAGTTCTCCCCGTACAGCTCTTTGAGATGAAAAAGTATGTCAGCAGCATACTTCGTCTTCTCAAAACGCCGTTGCATTTCATTGGACATCGATGCCATCACATAGCACCGAGCTTTAACCTCGTCGTCCCACCATTGTTTAAGCGTTACTAGCTCCTCAGGGCTGATATCGGCAGGGGCTTCCTTTGGAGGACTCTTCTCTATCGCATAAAGAAGTTTCTCCGAAGCCAATACAAGATTGAGGTTGCGGAGCCAGTCTTGGTAGTTCAGACCGGTGAACCTATTGCTATCCAGTATAGCAGCGAGCGGGTTTTTCATCGAAACCATTTTATATGCAGTAATACTGAAAAGAAAACAGACAAACATCACTAACTATTTATAAAATAATCGCTAAGACATAAAACAAGGTCGTTAAGTTTTATGAATTACCCTCCCACTATTTTAACGATTTCACCACCCTCTAATGAAATCGAGAAAGAAAGTTTCTTTAGTGGGTACACGGAGCCCAATCAAGCGATCATGGACCCGAATAATATCAGCCATCCATGACCCCCGAAAGATAGTTTCTGATTGCAACCGGTGCAACCTCCATGTATTCACCTCACGTCCAGTAAGGGCCCAATAATATGACGCCGTTTACTATCACGTGTCAAGATTATCCATCAATGTTGAGTCGTGATGGACGGTCCCCTTAACGTCCCCATTAATATGAGCCAACGTTAAAGGGAGTTCCAACTGACTCACAACGATTGTCAATGGCGTGGACAGCTTTCCGGCATACTTGACCCCTCAATAGTATGAGCCGGGCCATGTATACGGGTAGCATCGACGTACACCCATTGTTGATGGAAGGTAGGGAATTTAAACAATTTTAAATACCCTTTAGTTTATCGAATAAATATTTGTCTTGATATTAGTTTTAAATCATATTTAAAACGAGGGATTTTAATTTTTGAAAATTTGGTCTCATACATTTATTTTAAATCAAATTGCAACATGCGGATTCAACTAACTATATATCACATATATATAAATATTGGGATGATCGATCGCGAGAGCTATGCGGTCCGTGGTTGCCAGCCACGGACCTGGGTCCAATTCTAGGGGTGATGCAATATGCAATGCAATCCTATTACAATGCTTCCGGTTTTACAGATCTTCGGTCTTCAATATTCTTGATCGTCATTGTCCACCGTCTTCGGATGTCCTCCCACTAAATCTAGTAATTTTACATTTAAATTTACCATGACATACAAGGGATACATTTATCAAGGGGTGGGAACGGGCCACAAACAGGCCCACTTTAAATGATAATCAAAATATTTACAAACCGAATCACAAAAACCTATCGCATACACCTACCAAATTGTGCACGACTCTCGATCATCCCAATCATGCAATTAATCTAATTAACATGCATAAATTTAAATAATCCAATTATTTATCGCAAAATCATATTTTAATCATAAAATCGCATTTTATAATAAAATCGTATTTTGTCGATAAAATCAAATTTTAATCAACAAAATCATATTTCATTATAAAATCATATTTTACAATTAAAATCATATTTTGATAATTTTAATTATATCATATTGGGCTTAAAACAATTCTAGGCCCAAAAATCTCAAAATTTCAAAATCGACCAAAACGGGCTCGGTATCGAATATCGGCCCGAAAATTCATGGGCTGCCCGGGACAGGCCCGAACAAAACCCTAGAAGAAATCAGCCTTCACGACATCGTCGGAGCATTGCCGGAAGGCGGCCGCCGCCACCACGCAACATGTGACGCTCGGCCGCATGCTTGGCCGCGACCGGCGCGGCGGTGTGGCGCGCGATGCGTCCAGCTCAATACGCAACAGGTTGCGCATGGCCAGCAACCATCGGCCGATAATTGCGCGACGTTTTGCGCAACTCCAACAGCCACCGTGCGCGAGAACCTACAACTCACGGCCGGCAGTCGTGCGGAGTAGCGCCCAATTCTCCGGCCGAGACGCGCAACAAGCGCGCATGCAATCGCGCGGAGAAGCGCGACAAGCGCGCATGTAATCGGCGGCGGCCGGCGACCATGCACTGAAAATTTTCTTTTGATTTTCAATCTGAAATTTGAGAGATTAGATACAATATGGCACAATTGTATTGATCAAATCCGAACCTTGGCTCTGATACCACTGTTGGGGAACCACGGCGGATCCGGATCACGCCTCCCGGCGAGGCAGCGGAAGAACAAAATTTGGCCGGGAGACGATCAATACAATTCAATAAACAAATCAATCTATGACATTCATAGGGTGTTTCTCGGGGTTACCTTTCTGGCAACTCGTGCCTGGCTCCGACCAGTATCGCAAGGAAACCGGCACTTCACGGTAGGCGACGGTAGATAACGTCAATCAGGTCCACGACCGGAAATGAGACTCCTTCGTCAGCCTGCATAGAAGGCCTGAAGAGATCGGTGCAGACGGATTCTCCTCGAAAGATTGGCCGGAACAATTTCCGGCGAAGCGGCGGCGGCGGCGGCGTGCAACGGCGGCTGCGGCGTGAGGTTTGAGGAGAGGGGGCGGCGGCTTTTGATGCTAGGGTTAGGGTTATGATTGAGTGTTATTTGTTATGAAGCCTAAGTCTATATTAAATAGACTTAGTGATGGACTTGGACCGGCCCAACGGGCCCGGGTCCAACGGATGAACATTCAGTTCATCCCCATCACCGTGACTTCATCGTAACTCCGATCGCCGATCAGATCTGACTGATCGACTCAGTTTCCAAAACTGAATACTATGATCTGAAAAACCATTTTTCAGAACCCCAGTGCAAAATGACCGTTTTGCCCCTCAGCCTCGCGAAATCTCGATTTGACCCGAGTTGACTTTTAGGAAGTCGCACTCTCCAAAATCCTCTTCTCATGCTCAACACATTGAGCTGAGTATCCGTGCGGGAATCTCGAATCCAGTACTTGTGTGACCCTCAATGGTTCAGGGATACAGCTAGCCGTGGGCCCACAACCATTGCGGCTCCGGAATCACAATTCCGGACTTGCCCAACGGATCATGGTAAGAGCGTCTAGCAACATCGCCCCATGATCCCATAGGTATCACTGATAGTGACTGCAAGAACCAGTTGGTCGTGGTTAGCGTACAGTACGGTCCTTTCAATCCATATATCCCGATCAGATCAACAACCATTGGTAAATCGAGAGTCGCTATAGATCCCATAGCTATGCGTACATCTTGGAGATCGAATAGTGACATCGCGAGTGTAACTAGGTAAACACATTTACCTAAAACACTTCTAGTACTCTGGCCAGATATTTATACACTTTTATCCCCTCAGATAGCATATTATATCCACGCATGTCTGCGAGCGGTGAATCCTCGACAACGATGCATCGACTCCTACATGCATCGGGGTCTCACCCAATCCCACCGCCTGATGACCCCAAGTGAGTCGGCAAATGAGTCAAAGTGAGATGCCTATCATGTAGAGTCTCAATGACGTTTCGAGTCGTGAGGACTAATCAGTAAAACCAAGACCTCGGACTTATCCACTCGACAAATGGTAACCACTTGGAAAGTCCGAACGAGGGTAGTTCGATAGATCACCAGGTCACTATCTATCTGCATGCTCAGAACACCACAATGTTCCCTACCAATGAAACATGGTACTTCGCATCGCAGATACTAGTCTCTAGCTCGGGCGGCCTTATCCTCATTTTGACGGCCCAATCGACTAGGAACATGTTCAGAATACACAGTGACTATTAGATGTGTTTCATTATAGCCGTCATACCCACTATCACATCCAACATACACTTTGGTGTATTCTAGGTCTTTACTCAACGCAATTGTTAATCATTATACAACATAATGAAAGTAAAGAATGCCACATAAATAAATGCGAATATCATATATAAAGATTGTTTTATACAAGAGTCTATAAACCCACACGCCACAAGTTGGCTAGTTGGGCATCTACTCTAGCAGTACCGTGTGCTGAGACGAGTGGGTATCTCCCATATACTCACACATCGTGGCCACCTTTGTTCAGTTGATCTCTTTCGCTTGTTGAGCAGCTGTAGAGATCTTTTGGCTCCCTGCCTTCGGTTGTAGCCTCATCTCATGCATATCATTGCATATTATCTGTTGCTATTTAACTGCTGTTTTTCAGTTGCTCTCCGTACTGGGGTTTGACCCCATGTCCTTCTGGGGCTTGGTTTGTTTGTTTGCCTGTTTGTTGTTCAGGTTACCATGGTTACTCAGCTGTTCGTGGAGTTGACCCGACTGGTGGTGCCCCAGGAGGTGGTTAGAGTGTCCCAGTTAACTTGTAGCATATATGTATCTATACTAATAGCCGGGGAGTGCCCTGTTCTTTGTTGTATCAAGTCGTATTCAGGTGTTCTTGTATTTTGATACATGTTGTACTATTGTACTGAGTGATTGTAAACTGGGATATTTTGAGTATTGTTGTATTTTAAATTATGTGATATTTCCTTCAGGCCAAAAGCGAAAATTTTAACCATTATCTTATTGCTTCCGTTAGTGTTTACGTGGTCTAACTCTGTGTTTGTGCACGGGGCCTGACAATATGTTTTGGTGAAGAAAAAAATAAACTATGATAATATCAGCTTGGAGGATAAGCGATTAGATCACGACAGAGCTAACAACAGTTCTATTCAGATCAAATAAGGTCCAAGCTGAGTAAAGACAATTCAGATGTATATATTGAATCAGATCAAAACATCTTAGAAGAGCATATTAGTTCAAGAGCAGAACAGCTTAGAAGAGCAGATTAGTTCAAGAGAAGAACAACTTAAGAAGACCAGATTAGATTAGAATAGAACATCTTAGAGATGTTCAGCTCAGGGACAGTCAGCTCAGGACAGATAAGCTCAAAGGAGCAGTTCAAATCATGTTTCTATTTCACAAATTACTCGTCAAATCATTTCGATTGTTGCATGATTCGATGTATTGACTTCTAAGGATCTATTTATAGTCGTTGGGATACTTTCGGCTAAATTCAGGAAAGTCCAAGTGCTAATCGTATCAGAGTTGTCATTTTGAGCAAAATATGGAAAATCATTTAATGAGCAATACTAGGTACAATATAGAATTAAATGCACATTTATTGAGCTTCAGGCAATATCTCAGGATCCATCCGATGTTTCTACGGGTAATATTTATTATCTTTGGATCCAGAGAATATATATAAAAGATTTCTTGTAAGAAGTCGCACGATGCCATAACGTGAAAATGAGAAATCAGTTTGCGAGCTGATAGCTTCTAGGAAACCAAAACTATTCTCAGTTGTAGATTTTAGCTCGTTTCTGAATCTTTAGGATTTGTAATATACATTTCTATCTTTATAAAATCCATAGAAACATCTTGTAAACACAGCCTACGAGTTGGTGTGATTTTATTAATACTAGGAGTTCAGCTCGGTGCGGCCTGACTGAACGGATTAGGATACCTTGTATTTTTATCAAATCTTCTAGTGGAATCCTTCATTGATTGGAAGAACGGGAGACGTGGAAGCGTTACTTCGAAATTCCAGAAACAAATCTCTTTTCGCTATCTAATTTAACTTTAGCATACATTTGCATATTTTGTTCACTGTTATATCAAGCTCTTTCCGGCATCTTTTATTGCTTGAGAAAACAGATTAGATTAAGTTGTTAGCGCAAATGATCTGAAAGTTATTTTAAAGCACAAAATTTTCAAAAGAGTTTATTCTACCCCCCTTCTAAACTCTGTGTTGTAGTCTTTCGATCCTCAAAAGTGGTATCAGAGCAGAGTTTCTTCAATCTTGAACAAAAATTGTTTTCAAATCTCATTCTTAATAACGACATCATATAACAAGATCCCTATGTTTGCAAAATAGGATTATGACGATTGGAAAATCCGTATGCAGGCACACTTGTCGGCAAAGGACGATGATTTCGTCATTACAGATGGACTAATGAAGATCATGAAGGCCAACACTGTTGTTTCCATATCCGATGGTTGTAGTGCCCCAAAATCCATAAGACCACAAATTCTAATCCTTATATATTGAGGATCCATTTCTAATTTCAGATTTCAGTATTTTTTTTAATTGCCTAAGTAACTGATTTCTTATTTCTTAGATTTCATAAGGTACAGAGGCCCGATCAGTTGTCACCCGAGCGTAGCCAAGCTATTTTCAAACTTTACAAACAAAATGGTTTTGGATGGGAGAATGGTTAAATTTCAGATTTTGTGTAGTACATTTACAAATCAAAACAGTAACAGGGAATTTTAAGTAAAATTTTCTGAAGTACGCCTGGTTTACCATGCCTACTTGAGTGTTTTTCCCCTGTTACAAATCAGACTCCCATGCCTATGGTACATGGACTATAAGTTAATTCCTTTGCAAGAAAATATCCATTTTTTGCATCAAAGAAAGTAGGAAGCTCATCGTTGCGCTTGGGAAGACTCTCTGTTCGTGATCTGCTGTATCTCGTGATTCCTTCTTATTGAGGCAAGTAAATTTGATTCTTGCTACGCCATGAAAGCTTATGTATTGTTCTCGCTTCATTTCATGATTCTTGCTTAAGCTATGTTAATATCATCCTTTGCTCATGTTTTGGTTGATATTATAGCGTATGTTTAATGTTCGGGTTCACAGTGGTTTATGTTTGGAACTCAAATGTATTTTACGAAGTTGATGTTGATTTTAAAACGCTGAGCATTTCAGATTTTCAACTCATAGAGATTATGATGTTCTTCTTTTCTCTGGTGAATGATAGCGTTCGAATTTGACTCCACGAAGTTGGAAGTGCTAGTCGAACCAGAACTAAGTCTGGTTTGATAGGTGAATTCTGATATTGTGGATGTTTTTCGTGACGCTATTGTATTTCATAATCATCAGCTGGTTTACTGTTCCTATTGTATTTCATAACCAGCGACTGGTTGCTATGTTGCGACTGGTTGCGATGTTGCGACTGGTTGCGATGTTACGAATGGTTGCTATGTTGCGACTGGTTGCTATGTTGCGATTGGTTACGATGTTGCGACTGGTTGCTATGTTGCGACTGGTCACTGTTTCTTGCGACTGGTTTCTTTTCCTTAAGTATTTCACTACCAATTTACATCCATCGGCTGGTTTTCTTTCATCTGTTGATTGCCCTTTACCCAACGACTGGTTGTTCTTGAACCAACGACTGGTTGATCTACTGTTACTCCGTTGACCAAATTAATTGTGTTGACCACCGATATGTACCCATCGACAGATCTACTGTTCACATCAGCTGGTATTATTCCCAACAACTGAATTTACCCCAACTGCTGATTTCCTATGTCTCATCTGGATGCTCAGTAAAACGAATTTCGAAGGAAGTATGAGTTTTAAAATGAAGTGAACCCCAATGTTAAGATTTGTGTTCGCCCAGTATGTGTTTTAAGGAAGAAAGTTTCAAATTTAAGAATTTATGGCTTAGATAACAGATGGTTCTTATGGGAAGGGTGAGCAGCAGACGAGAGGGTCAGTTGCCCCTTCATATTGGGTGAGATTTCACCATATTGAAACTGATATCAGTAGTCATTCGATCGAGTGCAATGAGACCTAAGTAGAACTTCTGAGCCATAAGTCTAACGAAAATGATAACGCTGGAATTTGAATTTATTTCCAGAACAAAAGTTATGATGAACGATGTCCTATGACTTCTTTTAAAACTGTGGCGACTTATGTTTTACATCTGCATTTTGTGCTTGTTACTCTCAGTTTGCTTGCTGAGCCCCTAGGCTCACTAGCTTTCTTGGTGCAGGTGAGTTGGCGCCGGAGCAGGTGGGAGGTGGAGTTTGAACCAGCAGCGACGTGTTAGTGTTTATCGAAGGCCTGCGTTTCCGCGATGTTCATTTTGTATTTAACTATTTTTTTTGTCTTTGATATTAGTCAAATCTGTTGAGATCTGTTACAACATAGATGAATTCAAGTAGAGTTCAGTAGTTGTAATATCGCGACTTCGCTTTTTGTACTTTGAAATTGAAATGAAGTCTGGTTTATTTTTTTTGGCGCCAATGGTTGTACTTTGATATTTTTTTATGAACAAGGCAATACAGCTTGTTCTATTTATTATTCAGCCCTTCTATTTCCCTTTTATTTCCTTTTTCCTTGATCTCGTGACTCCCATGGGGATTGGGGCGTCACAAACATGGTATCAGAGCATGGTCCAAAGATAAACACACGCACTTCTTGCTGGAACAGATTTCATCGACCGCCTCTTCGGGGCAGTGAGTTTCTTTTATGTTTTAGAGCATGTATTTTTGATTCTTGCATGTTCTGATGTTCTTATGTGGTGGATTACGGGCTATAGATTAAGATTTCTGGCCGAGGAAGAGGGAGGAATATCCCAGTAGATGAATCCAGTCCTGATAGTAACGTTAGTATTGCCCAACTTCTAAGGTTGCTGGTAGAACAGCAGGGTAGAGGCAATGGCCAATCCTCCAGCAGTAGAGGACCTAGCAACGATGACCCTCAAGAACGATTTCGAAGACAGAAGCCAAGGGAGTTTAGCGGCACAACAGATCCGTTTGTCGTCGAAAGCTGGATTAAATCAATGGAAGTGATATTTGAGTATCTCCAGACGCCTGACTTAGAAAGATCCAGATGTGCAATTTATATGTTGAGAGATGATGCGATGCTCTGGTGGGAAGGAGCAAAGCTTACCGTAGATGTAACAAACCTCCCCTGGGAAGAATTCAAGCGGGTGTTCTTTGAACAATATTTTACAGAGGATAAGAGGTCTGAATTGAAAAGAGAGTTTTTGATGATCAAGCAAGGGGACATGACTGTCCAGGAATATGTTCGAAAGTTCGAACGTGGATGTTATTTTGTACCATTGATTGGAGCTGATACTAAGGAGAAATTGCGACATTTTGCCGATGGATTGAAACCAGCGCTCAGGCATGATGTGAGACTGGTAGAACCAAAAGATTATCGAGGAGCGGTAGACAAGGCTCTAAGAGCTGATCAGGATTGGAAAGCAGTTGTGGAGGAGCGACAACTGAAGAGGCAGGCTTTCCAACAGAAAGACCAGCGACCACCCAAGAAACCATACAAGAATCAGCAGAGGTCGCAGGAGCAAAAGCCTCAGGAGCAGAAACCTTTGGTTGTGCAACCCATTAGTGCGATTTCAGCAGTTGGAAACAAGCCTCAGTGTCCCTACTGCCAGAAGAACCACCCTGGTCCATGTAGAAAGGGACAAAATGTTTGTTATAGATGTGGATTGCCAGGGCATGTTATTAAGGACTGTCCTAAATCGAAGCAGATGGTGACCAGCAGAGCTTATGTCATGACAACCGAGCAAGCCAATCCAGATTCCACAGTGGCTACGGGTAAGATTTTGATTGCTGGAATTCCTTCTTTAGCTCTAATAGATTCAGGTGCGACGCATTCCTTTATAGCAGCAGACTTTGCTAAGAAATTACCTGTTAAACCCGACCAGTCGACTATGGGATTTTGTGTGATTGTGCCCTCTGGGGAAGAGTTGATATCTCATGATTTGTTTTGCAATTTAGAACTTAGGCTTCAAGGACATTTAGTTACTGATGATTTGATTGTTTTACCTATGCCTGAGTTTGCTCTGATTGTAGGAATGGATTGGTTGACCAAATATGGAGTCGTGATAGATTTCCAGCTTAGAACCGTAGTGGTAAAACCTCCAAGAGGCTAATGGTTTATGTTCGAGGCTGGTAAGATGTGTAAAATCCCTCAAATTATTTCAGCTCTTAAGGGCCATAATTGTTTGCGCAAAGGGGGAGTAGGATTTTTGATAAGCTTATCATCTTTAGCAGTATCTAGCAAGCCTCAACTCTCAGATGTTGAAGTAGTGAGCGAATTCACGGAGGTCTTCCCAGAAGACATTTATGGACTTCCACCTGATAGAGAATTGGAGTTTGCAATTGATTTAGTGCCAGGAGCAGCCCCCGTTTCTAGACCACACTATCGTCTTGCTCCATCAGAGATGAGAGAATTAAAAGAGCAAATACAAGAGCTGTTAGGCAAGGGCTTTATTCGACCAAGTACATCACCATGGGGAGCCCCTGTTTTGTTCGTCAAGAAGAAGGACGGGAGTCTTAGGCTGTGTATAGACTATAGAGAGTTGAATAAGTTGA
>KQ995662.1:423113-443308 GCA_001598015.1 Dorcoceras hygrometricum
ATTACGACTGCACGATCAGCTACCATCCAGGTAAAGCTAACGTGGTTGCTGATGCTTTAAGTAGAAAGTCTGTGGGACTAGCACAACTCATCGTCCACAAATCATTAGCAGCTGATATTGAGAAGTTTGGCTTAGAGCTGGTTCCCAGCGGCTGCAATTCAGTTGTAGCTGGTACCTCAGTGAGATAAAATGTGTTGGACCAAATTCGTGAGGGTCAGTTGAGAGATGAGCAATTACAGAAGTGGGTTAAGCAAGACAGGGAGAGAGGCGGTAACCTCTATTTTTCAGACGATGGAATAATCAGATTTCAAGGAAGAATTTGGGTGCCACAAGTAGATACTTTGAGATCGGATTTAATGGAAGAAGCTCATGCAACCCCCTACTCTGTGCATCCGGGAAGTACTAAGATGTATAAGGATCTTCAGAAGTTGTACTGGTGGCCGGGTATGAAAAGAGATGTCGCCAAATTTGTTTCTGAATGCTTAACGTGTCAATTGGTGAAAGCTGAACACCAGCGACTAGCAGGAATGTTGAAGCCGTTGCCTATTCCAGAGTGGAAGTGGGAATGTATTGCCATGGACTTCGTGACTGGTTTGCCTAGAACTACCCAAGGTTATAATTCTATTTGGGTCATTGTAGATAGAATTACGAAATCTGCCCACTTCCTGCCGGTGAAGACAACCTACGATGTAAGCAGATATGCAGAGTTGTATGTAAAAGAGATCATCAGACTTCATGGTGTTCCTGTATCGATTGTATCTGATAGGGATTCCAAGTTCACGTCTGCATTTTGGAAAAGTTTGCATCGAGCTTTGGGAACCAAGTTGACATTTAGTACAGCCTTTCATCCCCAAACCGATGGACAATCAGAAAGAGTGATCCAGATTTTGGAGGATTTACTCAGAGCATGTATTATAGATTTCTCAGAAAGTTGGGATTTGAAACTACCATTCGTGGAATTTGCGTACAACAACAGTTTTCAAGCTTCCATCCAGATGGCACCATACTAAGCTCTATATGGACGCAAATGTAGAACGCCTCTTCATTGCGATGAGATAGGAGAGCGAGATGGTCTAGGACTAGATTTGGTGGAGCAAACCGTGAATGTTGTGAGAAAAATTAAGGAAAGAATGAAAGCTGCTCAAAGTAGACAAAAGAGCTATGCGGACAATAGACGAAGGGAATTAAGTTTTGAAGTTGGTGATCACGTCTTTTTGAAAGTAGCTCCAATGAAGGGAGTGATGCGGTTTGGAAAGAAGGGAAAATTGAGTCCCAGGTATATAGGTCCCTACGAGATACTGGACAGAGTAGGAACATTGGCCTATCGATTAGCACTACCGCCGCATCTATCCTCAATGCATAATGTATTTCATGTATCAGCCTTAAGAAAGTACGTTCCCCCACCCCTTGCACATATTGACTGCTGAACCAGTTCATTTAACGCCAGATTTGAGCTACGAAGAGAGACTAGAGATGATCCTCCTGAGAGAGATTAGCAAAATTAAGGAACCGTATCATCCCAATGGTTAAAGTTCAGTTGTCGAATCAAACCGAACGAGAAGCTACGTGAGAAACAGAAGCTCGATCAGTCCGAGTCGTTACCCAGATTTGTTCGGTAAGTAAATTTCGAGGACGAAATTTTTATAAGGTGGGTAGAGTTGTAGTGTCCCAAAATCCATAAGACCACAAATTCTAATCCTTATATATTGAGGATCCATTTCTAATTTCAGATTTCAGTATTTTTTTTAATTGCCTAAGTAACTGATTTCTTATTTCTTAGATTTCATAAGGTACAGAGGCTCGATCAGTCCGAGCGTAGCCAAGCTATTTTCAAACTTTACAAACAAAATGGTTTTGGATGGGAGAATGGTTAAATTTCAGATTTTGTGTAGTACATTTACAAATCAAAACAGTGACAGTTTTAAGTAAAATTTTCTGAAGTACGCCTGGTTTACCATGCCTACTTGAGTGTTTTTCCCCTGTTACAAATCAGACTCCCATGCCTATGGTACATGGACTATAAGTTAATTCCTTTGCAAGAAAATATCCATTTTTGCATCAAAGAAAATAGGAAGCTCATCGTTGCGCTTGGGAAGACTCTCTTTTCGTGATCTGCTGTATCTCGTGATTCCTTCTTATTGAGGCAAGTAAATTTGATTCTTGCTACGCCATGAAAGCTTATGTATTGTTCTCGCTTCATTTCGTGATTCTTGCTTAAGCTATGTTAATATCAGCCTTTGCTCATGTTTTGGTTGATATTATAGCGTATGTTTAATGTTCGGGTTCACAGTGGTTTATGTTCTTCTTTTCTCTGGTGAATGATAGCGTTCGAATTTGACTCCACGAAGTTGGAAGTGCTAGTCGAACCAGAACTAAGTCTGGTTTGATAGGTGAATTCTGATATTGTGGATGTTGTTTGTGACGCTATTGTTTTTCATAATCATCAGCTGGTTTACTGTTCCTATTGTATTTCATAACCAGCGACTGGTTGCTATGTTGCGACTGGTTGCGATGTTACGACTGGTTGCTATGGTTCGACTGGTTGCTATGTTGCGATTGGTTGCGACTGGTTGCTATGTTGCGACTGGTCACTGTTGCTTGCGACTGATTTCTTTCCCTTAAGTATTTCACTACCAATTTACATCCATCGGCTGGTTTTCTTTTGATGGATCTGTTTTGACAGATCCTGATTAAGTTTTGAATTACACAAAACCTGTTATTGTGTTTCTAACAATTCCAATTGAGTGTACAGATTCCAGGATCGAAGAAGATGATGAACAGTCGAAGAATCAGTCCAGCCGATGGTTCAAGTTAAAGTTCAGCAGTTGGTTTGGTGCATACATTTAGACGGCAGCTGGATTAGCAATGGAGACGTCCAAAGTTGAATCAGTTGTTCGTAATCAGGCGGAGGCCAATTCAGACCAGCAGATGTGATTATTGTTTAGAGAGCTTGAACCAGCTGGAGCGCTAACAAGAGCTGGTAACAGCAGTGATGACATCAGCATATATAATGGAGATATCTGTGAGCAGCAAGGATGACGTCATCACAATCAGCAGATGAAGAAAGACCAGCAGTAGCGCAAGCGCAAAAGCTATCAGCAGATGAGTAGAGAAGCGCAAGAGATAAAGCGACGTCGTAGAAGAAGATTCCAGTCGCAAGTTACTGTTGAAGAAGCTGTTGTCAGTTACTATTCACGAAGCTGTCGGCAGTTGCCATTCTTATTACTGTTAACGAATCTGTTAGCAGTCGCGATTCTTATTACTGTTAACGAATCTGTTAGAATTCGCGATTCTTATTACTGTTGACGAATCTGTTAGCAGTCGAGATTATAAGTACCGTTGACGAATCTGTTGACAGTCGCTATTCAAGAAGCTGTTGACAGCTGATGAGCAATGTTGAACAAGAAGCTGACAACAGCAAACGTAACAGTGAAGAAAGCGACGTCGTGCTAAAGAATCAGCAGATGTTTAGAGTTCAGCAGATGGCTACAGTGGAATGGATTCAGTAGAAGCGCAAAGACAAAGATTCAGCAGATGCTCTTTGCGTTGATAACCAGCAGTCGCAAGATACCAGCAGTGAAGTATATTCAACCAGTCGAGGATGCATAGCAAACGATGTCGTTTGAATAAGTTGATACGACATCGTTTGATCTACACAGTCGTGGGAAGTCCAGTCGCAAGCATTTGAAACCAACGACTGGAAAACCAGCTGCAAGCATATCTTCACCTGCTCAACCAGTCGCAATCTCTATGCATCCAGTCGCAAGCTTTGCATATCCAGTCGACATGGTATCCAGACGCAAGAAAAGCAAAAGTAGCGAAGCGTGGCAACCAGGCGCAAAGTATCCAGTCGACAAAGAAACAGCTGTTGCGCGAAGTGTTGTGACAAAGAATAAACAACAGCTGAGCGAACAGCTGTTGAACAATCTATTGGAGAATATTCAGCCATTCAACGCAATCAACGCTCAAGATGGAAGAATCAATGGCTGAGATTAAGTCGTGCATATTGCCTGGAATTAAGGGAACAAGATTTGTACTATTCTGGGAAATAGTACAATTTACAGAGGAGCATTGCACGGAAATGGAAAGACGACGAATTAGCCTTGACAAGCGCAGAAGAGTTTTGAAATCTATCTAATGGCCATATTTCAAACAGAGGGCATTTATACGAGAAGATTTTGAAGGAAGAAAGTTGACGTTGAAGAGACGAGTGTGACGAATAGGCGAGAGTGAAAAAGAGAGACGAGTTGACGTTGGTGTAGCTGTGAGGCTGTCACAGAAAACACATTGATTGCACAGTGCACCAGCAGAGGGAAAATGAACAGAAAGATGAAGCAATCGACCGCCATTAGAGAGGAGCTTTCACGAGAGTCGATTGCTGAGTTTTAATTAGCTTGTGTAGAAGCAATTTCCCTAGTGTGTGAGAAACAGAGAGTTGAGCGTTTCATTGTATCAAATCTCACACACAGAGATTCATTCACCTTGTATTAGTGAATGAATCTCAAAACGTTTCAAACAGGTCCCGTCCAAGCACGATGACGTTAAACTCATGTGTATGTAGTTAGTCACACAGTTGCGGCTGGTGTAAATTTGTGGAGTCTAGGAGTTCTCACAGCTGCTGGTTGTGGGATTGGGTCTGTACACGAGTTGTAAGATCAAATCTTCTAGTGGATCCTTCCGAGGTGGAAGAAGGGGAGATGTAGGACATTGAGGTCCGAACTTCCAGAAACAAATACTGTGTATCGTATCTCTTTTATTCATTCAGCACTCGCATTATTTTAGCACGCATAACACACGTTTACAATTCAGCACTTGCATTTTATACTTAGCATCGCATACAGTTCAGCACACAAGCACTTGCACAAGTCTCGAACAGATTTATGTTGTACATAAATCTGTTTGAGTTGTTTTAAAATATAGGATTCAGTTCTGGTATTTTTCGCATGATTTTTAAATCATACCAGATCTGTCTCCGGTGCTCTTCTGGTGAGTTTTTATGTGTTCAAGAACAAGAGGTATTGCACCTCATCCTTTGATTAGCAGCGCAAAATTTTTATTAACCTTTCAAAGCAGCACTGCTAAGTGTCTTTCGGTCCTATCAATTGGTATCAGAGCAGGTTGTTCTTGAACGAGCACTAATTTTTAAAACACATGTGCTATGTTTTTAAGGTTTTTAATATTTTGAGAAGCTTGTTTATAAAGACCAGATGTTGTTTTAATATAGAACCGATTTTTCTCTTGTTGAACTGTCATGGGATGCACGAGTCCCGTGCGGTTTCCAAGCTTCTATTTTCGTTGTGCTGTAAGATCACTTGGAGCGAGGCTCAGTGACAAGCACTTGGGACGAAATAGAAGAATGAAAATATGTGCTTTTATCTGTACTGGTTCTTTATATATTTAAGCAACTCAGTAGCACTTGTTCATTTGAAATTTTTTTTGTATGCTCTAATGAGTTTTAAAATGTGTTATTATGCGGATTTCAGCTGGTGCCAAAATTTTGTTTTTAATGATTTGAGCTCATGTTATAAAAGACAGGGAGAGTGGCGTCACTGTCTTTGACTAATTTGAGTTATGCATCAGTTTCGTTTTCAAAATCATATAGCTTTTGCATTAGGTGCTTCCCAAAAGCTGTTTTTGTTTTTCAAATTGAAAACTCCTACTATTACGTTGTTTTTGTTGTAACAGTGTAGGGAGAGTTTTGTTTTAAATTTCGGGAAGACCAGCAGTTCGATCTCTTTTTGATTCTCACAAAAAGGGAGAGAATTGTTAGAACATGCATCGTTTATTTAAGGTTTTGTGTAAATCAAAAATGGAGAGATTGATGGATCTGTTTTGACAGATCCTGATTAAGTTTTGAATTACACAAAACCTGTTATTGTGTTTCTAACAATTCCAATTGAGTGTACAGATTCCAGGATCGAAGAAGATGATGAACAGTCGAAGAATCTGTCCGGCCGATGGTTCAAGTTAAAGTTCAGCAGTTGGTTTGGTGCATACATTTAGACGGCAGTTGGATTAGCAATGGAGACGTCCAAAGTTGAATCAGTTGTTCGTAATCAGGCGGAGGCCAATTCAGACCAGAAGATGTGATTATTGTTTAGAGAGCTTGAACCAGCTGGAGCGCTAACAAGAGCTGGTAACAGCAGTGATGACTTCAGCATATATAATGGAGATAGCTGTGAGCTGCAAGGATGACGTCCTCACAATCAGCAGATGAAGAAAGACCAGCAGTAGCGCAAGCGCAAAAGCTATCAGCAGATGAGTAGAGAAGCGCAAGAGATAAAGCGACGTCGTAGAAGAAGATTCCAGTCGCAAGTTACTGTTGAAGAAGCTGTTGTCAGTTACTATTCACAAAGCTGTCGGCAGTTGCCATTCTTATTACTGTTAACGAATCTGTTAGCAGTCACGATTCTTATTACTGTTAACGAATCTGTTAGAAGTCGCAATTCTTATTACTGTTGACGAATCTGTTAGCAGTCGAGATTATAAGTACTGTTGACGAATCTGTTGACAGTCGCTATTCAAGAAGCTGTTGACAGCTGATGAGCAATGTTGAACAAGAAGCTGACAACAGCAAACATAACAGTGAAGAAAGCGACGTCGTGCTAAAGAATCAGCAGATGTTTAGAGTTCAGCAGATGGCTACAGTGGAATGTATTCAGCAGAAGCGCAAAGACAAAGATTCAGCAGATGCTCTTTACGTTGATAACCAGCAGTCGCAAGATACCAGCAGTGAAGTATATTCAACCAGTCGAGGATGCATAGCAAACGATGTCGTTTGAATAAGTTGATACGACATCGTTTGATCTACCCAGTCGTGGGAAGTCCAGTCGCAAGCATTTGAAACCAACGACTGGACAACCAGCTGCAAGCATATCTTCACCTGCTCAACCAGTCGCAAGCTCTTTGCATCCAGTCGCAAGCTTTGCATATCCAGTCGACATGGTATCCAGACGCAAGAAAAGCAAAAGTAGCGAAGCGTGGCAACCAGGCGCAAAGTATCCAGTCGACAAAGAAACAGCTGTTGCGCGAAGTGTTGTGACAAAGAATAAACAACAGCTGAGCGAACAGCTGTTGAACAATCTATTGGAGAATATTCAGCCATTCAACGCAATCAACGCTCAAGATGGAAGAATCAATGGCTGAGATTAAGTCGTGCATATTGCCTGGAATTAAGGGAACAAGATTTTTACTATTCTGGGAAATAGTACAATTTACAGAGGAGCGTTGCACGGAAATGGAAAGACGACGAATTAGCCTTTACAAGCGCAGAAGAGTTTTGAAATCTATCTAACGGCCATATTTCAAACAGAGGGCATTTATACGAGAAGATTTTGAAGGAAGAAAGTTGACGTTGAAGAGACGAGTGTGACGAATAGACGAGAGTTAAAAAGAGAGACGAGTTGACGTTGGTGTAGCTGTGAGGCTATCGCAGAAAACACATTGATTGCACAGTGCACCAGCAGAGGGAAAATGAACAGAAAGACGAAGCAATCGACCGCCATTAGAGAGGAGCTTTCACGAGAGTCGATTGCTGAGTTTTAATTAGCTTGTGTAGAAGCAATTTCCCTATTGTGTGAGAAACAGAGAGTTGAGCGTTTCATTGTATCAAATCTCACACACAGAGATTCATTCACCTTGTATTAGTGAATGAATCTCAAAACGTTTCAAACAGGTCTCGTACAAGCACGATGACGTTAAACTCATGTGTATGTAGTTAGTCACACAGTTGCGGCTGGTGTACATTTGTGGAGTCTAGGAGTTCTCACAGCTGCTGGTTGTGGGATTGGGTCTGTACACGAGTTGTAAGATCAAATCTTCTAGTGGATCCTTCCGAGGTGGAAGAAGTGGAGATGTAGGACATTGAGGTCCGAACTTCCAGAAACAAATACTGTGTATCGTATCTCTTTTATTCATTCAGCATTCGCATTATTTTAGCACGCATAACACACGTTTACAATTCAGCACTTGCATTTTATACTTAGCATCGCATACAGTTCAGCACACAAGCACTTGCACAAGTCTCGAACAGATTTATGTTGTACATAAATCTGTTTGAGTTGTTTTAAAATATAGGATTCAGTTCTGGTATTTTCCGCATGATTTTCAAATCATACCAGATCTGTCTCCGGTGCTCTTCTGGTGAGTTTTTATGTGTTCAAGAACAAGAGGTATTGCACCTCATCCTTTGATTAGCAGCGCAAAATTTTTATTAACCTTTCAAAGCAGCGCTGCTAAGTGTCTTTCGGTCCTATCAATTGGTATCAGAGCAGGTTGTTCTTGAACGAGCACTAATTTTAAAACACATGTGCTATGTTTTTAAGGTTTTTAATATTTTGAGAAGCTTGTTTATAAAGGCCAGATATTGTTTTAATATAGAACCGATTATTCGCTTGTTGAACTGTCATGGGATGCGCGAGTCCCGTGCGGTTTCCAAGCTTCTATTTTCGTTGTGCTGTAAGATCACTTGGAGAGAGGCTCAGTGACAAGCACTTGGGACGAAATAGAAGAATGAAAATCTGTGCTTTTATCTGTACTGGTTCTTTATATATTTAAGCAACTCAGTAGCACTTGTTCATTTGAAATTTTTTTTGTATGCTCTGATGAGTTTTAAAATGTGTTATTATGTGGATTTCAGCTGGTGGAACCGATTATTCGCTTGTTGAACTGTCATGGGATGCGCGAGTCCCGTGCGGTTTCCAAGCTTCTATTTTCGTTGTGCTGTAAGATCACTTGGAGAGAGGCTCAGTGACAAGCACTTGGGACGAAATAGAAGAATGAAAATCTGTGCTTTTATCTGTACTGGTTCTTTATATATTTAAGCAACTCAGTAGCACTTGTTCATTTGAAATTTTTTTTTGTATGCTCTGATGAGTTTTAAAATGTGTTATTATGTGGATTTCAGCTGGTGCCAAAATTTTATTTTTAATGATTTGAGCTCATGTTATAAAAGACAGGGAGAGTGGCGTCACTGTCTTTGACTAATTTGAGTTATGCATCAGTTTCGTTTTCAAAATCATATAGCTTTTGCATTAGGTGCTTCCCAAAAGCTGTTTTTGTTTTTCAAATTGAAAACTCCTGCTGTTACGTTGTTTTTGTTGTAACAGTGTAGGGAGAGTTTTGTTTTAAATGTCGGGAAGACCAGCAGTTCGATCTCTTTTTGATTCCCACAAAAAGGGAGAGAATTGTTAGAACATGCATCGTTTATTTAAGGTTTTGTGTAAATCAAAAAGGGAGAGATTGATGGATCTGTTTTGACAGATCCTGATTAAGTTTTGAATTACACAAAACCTATTATTGTGTTTCTAACAATTCCAATTGAGTGTACAGATTCCAGGATCGAAGAAGATGATGAACAGTCGAAGAATCTGTCCAGCCGATGGTTCAAGTTAAAGTACAACAGTTGGTTTGGTGCATACATTTAGACGGCAGCTGGATTAGCAATGGAGACGTCCAAAGTTGAATCAGTTGTTCGTAATCAGGCGGAGGCCAATTCAGACCAGCAGATGTGATTATTGTTTAGAGAGCTTGAACCAGCTGGAGCGCTAACAAGAGCTGGTAACAGCAGTGATGACGTCAGCATATATAATGGAGATAGATGTGAGCAGCAAGGATGACGTCACAATAAGCAGATGAAGAAAGACCAGCAGTAGCGCAAGCGCAAAAGCTACCAGCAGATGAGTAGAGAAGCGCAAGAGATAAAGCGACGTCGTAGAAGAAGATTCCAGTCGCAAGTTACTGTTGAAGAAGCTGTTGTCAGTTACTATTCACGAAGCTGTCGGCAGTTGCCATTATTATTACTGTTAACGAATCTGTTAGCAGTCGTGATTCTTATTACTATTAACGAATCTGTTAGCAGTCGCGATTCTTATTACTGTTGACGAATCTGTTAGCAGTCGAGATTATAAGTACTGTTGACGAATCTGTTGACAGTCGCTATTCAAGAAGCTGTTGACAGCTGATGATCAATGTTGAACAAGAAGCTGACAACAGCAAACGTAACAGTGAAGAAAGCGACGTCGTGCTAAAGAATCAGCAGATGTTTAGAGTTCAGCAGATGGCTACAGTGGAATGGATTCAGCAGAAGCGCAAAGACAAAGATTCAGCAGATGATCTTTGCGTTGATAACCAGCAGTCCTTTTCTCAAGAGGAATCAGCAGGTAGCTTGTTCATCCAGACGCAAGCAAAAGCACATCCAGTCGTGAGCTACAATGAACCAAATATCTTCACCTGCTCAACCAGTCGCAAGCTCTATGCATCCAGTCGCAAGCTTTGCATATCCAGTCGACATGGTATCCAGACGCAAGAAAAGCAAAAGTAGCGAAGCGTGGAAACCAGGCGCAAAGTATCCAGTCGACAAAGAAACAGCTGTTGCGCGAAGTGTTGTGACAAAGAATAAACAACAGCTGAGCGAACAACTGTTGAACAATCTATTGGAGAATATTCAGCCATTCAAGACAATCAACTCTCAAGATGGAAGAATCAATGGCTGAGATTAAGTCGTGCATATTGCCTGGAATTAAGGGAACAAGATTTGTACTATTCTGGGAAATAGTACAATTTACAGAGGAGCGTTTCATGGAAATGGAAAGACGACGAATTAGCCTTGACAAGCGCAGAAGAGTTTTGGAATCTATTTAACGGCCATATTTCACACAGAGGGCATTTATACGAGAAGATTTTGAAGGAAGAAAGTTGACGTTGAAGAGACGAGTGTGACGAATAGACGAGAGTGAAAAAGAGAGACGAGTTGACGTTGGTGTAGCTGTGAGGCTGTCACAGAAAACACATTGATTGCACAGTGCACCAGCAGAGGGAAAATGAACAGAAATATGAAGCAATCGACCGCCATTAGAGAGGAGCTTTCACGAGAGTCGATTGCTGAGTTTTAATTAGCTTGTGTAGAAGCAATTTTCCTAGTGTGTGAGAAACAGAGAGTTGAGCGTTTCATTGTATCAAATCTCACACACAGAGAATCATTCACCTTGTATTAGTGAATGAATCTCAAAACGTTTCAAATAGGTCCCGTCCAAGCACGATGACGTTAAACTCATGTGTATGTAGTTAGTCACACAGTTGCGGCTGGTGTGCATTTATGGAGTCTAGGAGTTCTCACAGCTGCTGGTTGTGGGATTGGGTCTTTACACGAGTTGTAAGATCAAATCTTCTAGTGGATCCTTCCGAGGTGGAAGAAGGGGAGATGTAGGACATTGAGGTCCGAACTTCCAGAAACAAATATTGTGTATCATATCTCTTTTATTCATTCAGCACTCGCATTATTTTAGCACGCATAACAACGTTTACAATTCAGCACTTGCATTTTATACTTAGCATCGCATACAGTTCAGCACACAAGCACTTGCACAAGTCTCGAACAGATTTATGTTGTACATAAATCTGTTTGAGTTGTTTTAAAATATAGGATTCAGTTCTGGTAGTTTCCGCATGATTTTTAAATCATACCAGATCTGTCTCCGGTGCTCTTCTGGTGAGTTTTTATGTGTTCAAGAACAAGAGGTATTGCACCTCATCCTTTGATTAGAAGCGCAAAATTTTTATTAACCTTTCAAAGCAGCGCTGCTAAGTGTATTTCGGTCCTATCATCTTTCATCTGCTGATTGCCCTTTACCCAACGACTGGTTGTTCTTGAACCAACGACTGGTTGATCTCCTGTTACTCCGTTGACCAAATTAATTGTTGACCACCGATATGTACCCATCGACTGATCTACTGTTCACATCAGCTGGTCTTCTTACCAACAATTGAATTTACCCCAACTGCTGATTTCCTATGTCTCAGCTGGATGCTCAGTAAAACGAATTTCGAAGGAAGTATGAGTTTTAAAATGAAGTGATCCCCAATGTTAAGATTTGTGTTCGCCCAGTATGTGTTTTAAGGAAGAAAGTTTCAAATTTAAGAATTTATGGCTTAGATAACAGACGGTTCTTATGCGAAGGGTGAGCAGCAGACGAGAGGGTCAGTTGCCCCTTCATATTGGGTGAGATTTCACCATATTGAAACTGATATCAGTAGTCATTCGATCGAGTGCAATGAGACCTAAGTAGAACTTCTGAGCCATAAGTCTAACGAAAATGATAACGCTGGAATTTGAATTTATTTCCAGAACAAAAGTTAAGATGAACGATGTCCTATGAATTCTTTTAAAACTGTGGGGACTTATGTTTTACATCTGCATTTTGTGCTTGTTACTCTCAGTTTGCTTGCTGAGCCCCTAGGCTCACTAGCTTTCTTGGTGCAGGTGAGTCGGTGCCGGAGCAGGTGGGAGGTGGAGTTTGAACCAGCAGCGACGTGTTAGTGTTTATCGAAGGCCTTCGTTTCCGCGATGTTCATTTTGTATTTAGCTATTTTTGTTGTCTTTGATCTTAGTCAAATCTGTATTTAGATCTGTTACAACATAGATGAATTCAAGTAGAGTTCAGTAGTTGTAATATCGCGATTTCGCTTTTTGTACTTTGAAATTGAAATGAAGTCTGGTTTTATTTTTTTGTGGCACCAATGGTTGTAATTTTATATTTTTTTTATGAACAAGGCAATACAGCTTGTTCTATTTATTATTCAGCCCTTCTATTTCCCTTTTATTTCCATTTTCCTTGATCTCGTTACTCCCATGGGGATTGGGGCGTCACAAACATGGTATCAGAGCATGGTCCAGAGATAAACACACGCACTTCTTGCTGGAACAGATTTCATCGACCGCCTCTTCGGGGCAGTGAGTTTCTTTTATGTTTTAGAGCATGTATTTTTTATTCTTGCATGTTCTGATGTTCTTATGTGGTGGATTACGGGCTATAGATTAAGATTTCTGGCCGAGGAAGAGGGAGGAATATCCCAGTAGATGAATCCAGTCCTGATAGTAACGTTAGTATTGCCCAGCTTCTAAGGTTGCTGGTAGAACAGCAGGGTAGAGGCAATGGCCAATTCTCCAGCAGTAGAGGACCTAGCAACGATGACCCTCAAGAACGATTTCGAAGACAGAAGCCAAGGGAGTTTAGTGGCACAACAGATCCGTTTGTCGCCGAAAGCTGGATTAAATCAGTGGAAGTGATATTTGAGTATCTCCAGACGCCTGACTTAGAAAGATCCAGATGTGCAATTTATATGTTGAGAGATGATGCGATGCTCTGGTGGGAAGGAGCAAAGCTTACCGTAGATGTAACAAACCTCCCCTGGGAAGAATTCAAGCGGGTGTTCTTTGAACAATATTTTACAGAGGATAAGAGGTCTGAATTGAAAAGAGAGTTTTTGATGATCAAGCCAGGGGACATGACTGTCCAGGAATATGTTCGAAAGTTCGAACGTGGATGTTATTTTGTACCATTGATTGGAGCTGATCCTAAGGAGAAATTGCGACATTTTTTCGATGGATTGAAACCAGCGCTCAGGCATGATGTGAGACTGGTAGAACCAAAAGATTATCGAGGAGCGGTAGACAAGTCTCTAAGAGCTGATCAGGATTGGAAAGCAGTTGTGGAGGAGCGAAAACTGAAGAGGCAGGCTTTCCAACAGAAAGACCAGCGAACACCCAAGAAACCATACAAGAATCAGCAGAGGTCGCAGGAGCAAAAGCCTCAGGAGCAGAAACCTTTGGTTGTGCAACCCATTAGTGCGATTTCAGCAGTTGGAAACAAGCCTCAGTGTCCCAAGTGCCAGAAGAACCACCCTGGTCCATGTAGAAAGGGACAGAATGTTTGTTATAGATGTGGATTGCCAGGGCATGTTATTAAGGACTGTCCTAAATCAAAGCAGATGGTGACCAGCAGAGCTTATGTCATGACAACCGAGCAAGCCAATCCAGATTCCACAGTGGCTACGGGTAAGATTTTGATTGCTGGAATTCCTTCTTTAGCTCTAATAGATTCAGGTGCGACGCATTCCTTTATAGCAGCAGACTTTGCTAAGAAATTACCTGTTAAACCCGACCAGTCGACTATGGGATTTTTTGTGATTGTGCCCTCTGGGGAAGAGTTGATATCTCATGATTTGTTTCACAATTTAGAACTTAGGCTTCAAGGACATTTAGTTACTGCTGATTTGATTATTTTACCTATGCTTGAGTTTGATCTGATTTTAGGAATGGATTGGTTGACCAAATATGGAGTCGTGATAGATTTCCAGCTTAGAACCGTAGTGGTAAAACCTCCAAGAGGCGACTGGTTTATGTTCGAGGCTGGTAAGATGTGTAAAATCCCTCAAATTATTTCAGCTCTTAAGGCCCATAATTGTTTGCGCAAAGGGGGAGTAGGATTTTTGATAAGCTTATCATCTTTAGCAATATCTAGCAAGCCTCAAATCTCAGATGTTGAAGTAGTGAGCGAATTCTCGGAGGTCTTCCCAGAAGACATTTATGGACTGCCACCTGATAGAGAATTGGAGTTTGCAATTGATTTAGTGCCAGGAGCAGCCCCCGTTTCTAGACCACCCTATCGTCTTTCTCCATCAAAGATGAGAGAATTAAAAGAGCAAATACAAGAGCTATTAGACAAAGGCTTTATTCGACCGAGTACTTCACCATGGGGAGCCCCTGTTTTGTTCGTCAAGAAGAAGGACGGGAGTCTTAGGCTGTGTATAGACTATAGAGAGTTGAATAAATTGACAATTAAGAATAAATACCCTTTGCCTAGAATTGAGGACCTGTTTGATCAGTTGAAGGGATCGATAGTTTTCTCTAAGATTGATTTGAGGTCTGGTTACCACCAATTGAAGATAAAACCAGCAGACATCTACAAAACAGCTTTTAGAACTCGATATGGTCACTACGAATTTTTGGTGATGCCCTTCGGACTCAGTAACGCTCCCTCAGCCTTTATGGACTTGATGAACAGAGTATTCCAACCTTTCTTAGATCAGTTTGTAGTTGTGTTTATTGATGATATTTTGGTGTATTCCAAGAGCAGAATCAAGCACGCAAACCACCTGAGAACAGTGCTTCAGATTTTGAAAGACAAACAGCTGTTTGCCAAGTTTAGCAAGTGTGACTTTTGGTTGGAAAAAGGTTTCTTTTCTCGGGCATATTATATCCAAAGATGGATTGGAAGTAGACCCATCTAAGGTGGAAGCCGTTCGTGACTGGCCAATACCAACTTCAGTTGCTGAGGTTAGGAGTTTTCTGGGCCTAGCTGGTTACTACAGACGTTTCATTAAGGGATTTTCGAAGATATCTGTTCCCTTAACCTCGTTGACTAGGAAGTTGAGAAAATTTGAATGGACCCTTGACTGCCAAACCAGCTTTGAGCAATTGAAGCAGGCGTTGATTGAGGCTCCTGTGTTAACGATGCCGTCCGATCAAGGGAAATTTGTCATCTATACAGATGCGTCGAAGTTGGGATTGGGAGCTGTTTTGATGCAAGATCGTAGAGTAATTTCCTACGCCTCCCAGCAGTTGAAAAATCACGAAAAGAATTATCCCACTCACGACTTAGAGCTGGCAGCAGTTGTTTTTGCCTTAAAGATTTGGAGGCATTATTTGTATGGGGAAAAATGTGAAATATTCACAGATCACAAAAGCCTGAAATACTTCTTCACCCAGAAGGAATTAAACATGAGGCAGAGGAGATGGTTGGAGTTGTTAAAGATTACGACTGCACGATCAGCTACCATCCAGGTAAAGCTAACGTGGTTGCTGATGCTTTAAGTAGAAAGTCTGTGGGACTAGCACAACTCATCGTCCACAAATCATTAGCAGATGATATTGAGAAGTTTGGCTTAGAGCTGGTTCCTAGCGGCTGCAATTCAGTTGTAGCTGGTACCTCAGTGAGATAAAATGTGTTGGACCAAATTCGTGAGGGTCAATTGAGAGATGAGAAATTACAGAAGTGGGTTAAGCAAGACAGGGAGAGAGGCGGCAACCTCTATTTTTCAGACGATGGAATAATCAGTTTCAAGGAAGAATTTGGGTGCCACAAGTAGATACTTTGAGATCGGATTTAATGGAAGAAGCTCATGCAACCCCCTACTCTGTGCATCCGTGAAGTACTAAGATGTATAAGGATCTTCAGAAGTTGTACTGGTGGCCGGGTATGAAAAGAGATGCCGCCAAATTTGTTTCTGAATGCTTAACGTGTCAATTGGTGAAAGCTGAACACCAGCGACCAGCAGGGATGTTGAAGCCGTTGCCTAATTCAGAGTGGAAGTGGGAATGTATTGCCATGGACTTCGTGACTGGTTTTCCTAGAACTACCCAAGGTTATAATTCTATTTGTGTCATTGTAGATAGACTTACGAAATCTGCCCACTTCCTGCCGGTGAAGACAACCTACGATATAAGCAGATATGCAGAGTTGTATGTGAAAGAGATGATCAGACTTCATGGTGTTCCTGTATCGATTGTATCTGATAGGGATTCCAAGTTCACGTCTGCATTTTGGAAAAGTTTGCATCGAGCTTTGGGAACCAAGTTGACATTTAGTACAGCATTTCATCCCCAAACCGATGGACAATCAGAAAGAGTGATCCAAATTTTGGAGGATTTACTCAGAGAATGTATTATAGATTTCTCAGAAAGTTGGGATTTGAAACTACCATTGGTGGAATTTGCGTACAACAACAGTTTTCAAGCTTCCATCTAGATGGAACCATACGAAGCTCTATATGGACGCAAATGTAGAACGCCTCTTCATTGGGATGAGATAGGTGAGCGAGATGGTCTAGGACCAGATTTGGTGGAGCAAACCGTGAGTGTTGTTAGAAAAATTAAGGAAAGGATGAAAGCTGCTCAAAGCAGACAAAAGAGCTATGCGGACAATAGACGAAGGGAACTAAGTTTTGACGTTGGTGATCACGTCTTTTTAAAAGTGGCTCCAATGAAAGGGGTGATGCGTTTTGGAAAGAAGGGAAAATTGAGTCCCAGGTATATAGGTCCCTAAGAGATACTGGACAAAGTAGGAACATTGGCCTATCGAGTGGCACTGTCCTTCTTAGAGAGATTAGAAAACTGAGGAACCGTAGCATCCCAATGGTTAAAGTTCAGTGGTCGAATCAAACCGAACGAGAAGCTACGTGGGAAACAGAAGCTGATATGCATAGTCGTTACCCAGATTTGTTCGGTAAGTAAATTTCGAGGACGAAATTTTTATAAGGTGGGTAGAGTTGTAGTGCCCCAAAATCCATAAGACCACAAATTCTAATCCTTATATTTTGAGGATCCATTCTAATTTCAGATTTCAGTATTTTTTTTAATTGCCTAAGTAACTGATTTCTTATTTCCTAGATTTCATAATGTACAGAGGCCAGATCAGTTGTCACCTGAGCGTAGCCAAGCTATTTTCAAACTTTACAAACAAAATGGTTTTGGATGGGAGAATGGTTAAATTTCAGATTTTGTGTAGTACATTTACAAATCAAAACAGTGACAGGGAATTTTAAGTAAAATTTTCTGAAGTACGCCTGGTTTACCATGACTTCTTGAGTGTTTTTCCCCTGTTACAAATCAGACTCCCATGCCTATGATACATGGACTATAAGTTAATTCCTTTGCAAGAAAATATCCATTTTTGCATCAAAGAAAATAGGAAGCTCATCGTTGCGCTTGGGAAGACTCTCTGTTCGTGATCTGCTGTATCTCGTGATTCCTTCTTATTGAGGCAAGTAAATTTGATTCTTGCTACGCCATGAAAGCTTATGTATTGTTCTCGCTTCATTTTGTGATTCTTGCTTAAGCTATTTAATATCAGCCTTTGCTCATGTTTTGGTTGATATTATAGCGTATGTTTAATGTTCGGGTTCACAGTGGTTTATGTTTGGAACTCAAATGTATTTTACGAAGTTGATGTTGATTTTAAAACGCTGAGCATTTCAGATTTTCAACTCATAGAGATTATGATGTTCTTCTCTTCTCTGGTGAATGATAGCGTTCGAATTTGACTCCACGAAGTTGGAAGTGCTAGTCGAACCAGAACTAAGTCTGGTTTGATAGGTGAATTCTGATATTGTGGATGTTTTTCGTGACGCTATTGTATTTCATAATCATCAGCTGGTTTACTGTTTCTATTGTATTTCATAACCAGCGACTGGTTGCGACTGGTTGCTATGTTGCGACTGGTTGCTATGTTGCGACTGGTCACTGTTACTTGCGACTGATTTCTTTCCCTTAAGTATTTCACTACCAATTTACATCCATCGGCTGGTTTTCTTTCATCTGCTGATTGCCCTTTACCCAACGACTGGTTGTTCTTGAACCAACGACTGGTTGATATACTGTTACTCCGTTGACCAAATTAATTGTGTTGACCATCGATATGTACCCATCGACTTATCTACTGTTCACATCAGCTGGTCTTCTTCCCAACAACTGAATTTACCCTAACTGCTGATTTCCTATGTCTCAGCTGGATGCTCAGTAAAACGAATTTCGAAGGAAGTATGAGTTTTAAAATGAAGTGAACCCCAATGTTAAGATTTGTGTTCGCCCAGTATGTGTTTTAAGGAAGAAAGTTTCAAATTTAAGAATTTATGGCTTAGATAACAGACGATTCTTATGGGAAGGGTGAGCAGCAGACGAGAGGGTCAGTTGCCCCTTCATATTGGGTGAAATTTCACCATATTGAAACTGATATCAGTAGTCATTCGATCGAGTTCAATGAGACCTAAGTAGAACTTCTGAGCCATAAGTCTAACGAAATGATAATGCTGGAATTTGAATTTATTTCCAGAACAAAAGTTATGATGAACGATGTCCTATGACTTCTTTTAAAACTATGGCGACTTATGTTTTACATCTGCATTTTGTGCTTGTTACTCTCAGTTTTCTTGCTGAGCCCCTAGGCTCACTAGCTTTCTTGGTGCAGGTGAGTCGGCGCCGGAGCAGGTGGGAGGTGGAGTTTGAACCAGTAGCGACGTGTTAGTGTTTATCGAAGGCCTGCGTTTCCGCGATGTTCATTTTGTATTTAGCTATTTTTGTTGTCTTTGATCTTAGTCAAATCTGTATTGAGATCTGTTACAACATAGATGAATTCAAGTAGAGTTCAGTAGTTGTAATATCGCGACTTCGCTTTTTGTACTTTGAAATTGAAATGAAGTCTGGTTTTATTTTTATGGCGCCAATGGTTGTACTTTGATATTTTTTTTATGAACAAGGCAATACAGCTTGTTCTATTTATTATTCAGCCCTTCTATTTCCCTTTTATTTCCTTTTTCCTTGATCTCGTGACTGTTGGGGATCCGGATCCGCCCCCGGCTAGGCAGCGGAAGAACAATAGAATGAAACCGGGAGGCGATCAATACGAAAAATTTATTAACATACTACGACATTCATAGGATGTTTTAGCGTGTTGCCTCGCTGGCACTTGTGCCTGTCTTCAACCGGTGTTTCAAGAACCCGGCTCTTCTCGGTAGATTGCGGTAGTTACGCCAATCCGGTCCACGACCAGATCCGAGACTCCTTCGTCAGGCTGCACTAGAAGCGCTGACGAGATCAGCACGAACGAATACTCCTCGTCGAGTTGGCCGGAAACAAATTTTCCGGCGACAACGGGCGGCGGCGGGGGCGGCTCACAACGGCGGCGGCGGCGGCGAGAGAGAGGAGTGAAGGGGGCGGCTAGATGCTTAGGTTTAGGGTTGAGAGTTATTGTTGTGTTATGAATTAGTCATTAAGTCTAACAATCACAATTAAATAGACTTAACAATGGACTTGGACCGGCCCATCGGGCCCGGGTCCAAATGACGATATCCATTGCCACGACTTCATCGTAACTCCGATCGCCGATCAGATCGGACCGATCGACTCAGTTTCCAAAACTGAATGTTATGATATGAAAAACAATTTTTCAGATTATCAAACCCCAAATAGCAAAATGACCGTTTTGCCCCTCAACAGCGTCAAATCCCGGTTTGACCCCTGTTGACTTTTAGGAAGTCGCACTTCCCAAAATCCTCTTCTCGTGCTCAACATATTGAGCTGAGTATCCGTGCGGGAATCTCGAATCCAGTACTTGTGTGACCCTCAATGGTTCAGGGATACAGCTAGCCGTGGGCCCACAACCATTGTGGCTCCGGAATCACAATTCCGGATCTGCCCAACGGATCATGGTAAAGCGTCTAGCAACATCGCCCCATGATCCCCTAGGTATCACGGATAGTGCCAGTGACCCTCATCAGGGATACAGCTAGCCGTGGGCCCACAACCATTGTGGCTCCGGAATCACAATTCCGGATCTGCCCAACGGATCATGGTATGGTAA